>PISX010016904.1:0-45115 GCA_004024625.1 Mellivora capensis | reverse complement strand
AAGAAACAAGATGGGATTGGGAGGGAGACAAACCATAAGTGACTCTTAATCTCACAAAACAAACTGAGGGTTGCTGGGGGGAGGGGGCTGGGAAAGGTGGGTGGGGTAATGGACATTGGGGAGGGTATGTGCTATGGTTAGTGCTGTGAAGTGTGTAAACCTGGCGATTCACAGACATGTACCCCTGGGGATAAAAATTTGTTTGTAAAAAATAAAAATTAAAAAAAAAATGTTAAGAGGGTAAATCTAGTGTCTTAACACAATAAAAAATTTATTTGTACCACTTTGGAAAACTTAAAATTCACATACATATGAATTTTTATATATTATATATTCATCTATATTCTATTATATATTCCTTTATATATTCTTATATATATTAATATTCTGTTATGTAGTCATTTATATTTTTAATCAATTCCATTCTATTCTATGTACATGTGTATACATTTTATATTCACAATTACTGAATTGAAATTTGGTCAACATTTTTTTTTTTTAAAGAACATCTCCATTGGTGTTTGAGCAGCAAAGCATTCATCAAATGAGAACCACATTGCTCTTGTCATCTACAAAACATAAAGGAGTTTCCATGCTTTGCAAATTTTACTGTAGGTCAATACTTGTGCCAAGTTTTGTTCACTGACGGGATTATGCAGGGATAACATAATGGACACATAGTGGAAAACAGGTTGGAAGAACTCTCAACTCCATAATGAGAAAATAAATGGCAAAGGTATTCAACAATATGCAACAAATGTTTGAAAATAGCAAACCATTTTCAGTCAGTCTACTTTGGAAATTTTACCAATGAGTAATTCCTCATAAGAAAAATAATGTGTATACTTTTAAGTGTTCTCAGATTATCGTTTGTTTTTTGCAGTACAAAACATGGAAAACTATATAAGTGGATAAAAATGGAGAATTTTAAAACATATAAACATTAACTCAGAAGAATATTACTTAAGTAACTACATAAATTTTCATTCAGCTGGACATATTTGTAAAAGGAATAATTTGGAAGAAGGCCAGCAACAGGTGTAAACAGGACTGAAACAGGAAAACCAAACATATGGTTATCCTAAATATTATGCACCTTTCAAAATAATGTTAAAAATAATAATTGGCTAGGGAAACTATTTGTGTTACAATATTAACTATATAAATAGCAAATTCAGAATGATCACAAATATATACATTAAAATGGCACTCTGTATAGATATATCTTTATAGGAAAGATATGAATAACTATATTTCTTTTCCAATTTTCTGCATTTTACAAGTTTTATATATTGAATATGCATTGATTTTGTTAAAAACACATAGTAAACATTATAGCTTTATTTAAAATCTAAACAAGAATTGCATATGTAGAGAATTAGTGTGATTTGTTCAGAATTCTCACAGAGATGAAATTAATAGCTAAGTTATAGAGGAAATAGTAATTAGCATAAGGAATATATCTATCTTGTCTTTTTCCAAGTTATGCAATTCAGAAGTATCCCAAATATTTAATGGCTTAGAACACTGAAGAGCTGACTTTAAGTTACATTTCAGAACTATTAAAATAAAAAAACAGCAATTGTTCTACAAGTGACCTACAAAAGTAAAACAGATTACAATTTTATTCTAAGGTATTAACAGTTTCTAGAGAATGTCTGGAAAGTACATTACGTTTAGTCCATCTGGCAATATATTATTTCACTACATTGTTCACTAGCATGACACCCTTTAATGGTAACTCACTAATAATTACATATTATCAATACTAAATTGATTTGGGGGGAAAAATCACATTTCTCAGACTATGGTCTATATAAGTGAATGGGAAAGGTTTGGCTAATTCAAGTATGCAAAATATTACCTGCCATAAACAAACCTACAAACAACAGAGTAGATAAAGCAAATATTTCAAAATAAGAGGTAATATGCCACCTAATTTTCAGTGTGTATATTTCATAGGTTTAGAAGTTTTTACTTTAATCACATTAGAACAAACATGAAAATTATTAAAAATACCTTTAAATGACAATGGACTTCTTAGTAACAATACAAGATGCTTTAATATTTGTGTGATAGCTCTCTTATCTAAGACTCAGCTATTAACATTTATGGGACCTAATTAACTTTGAGATGGATTAATTCACAATATTAAAAAACTTGATCAGGATTTTCAGAGGCTCTATTTTAGAAAACTAAAACTTTACAGTTACTTATTTTCATGATTCTTTGAAATAATAACAACTGGAGTCAAAATCCAATCTGCCTCCACAAATTTTAGGAACATTTCCCTACCGTACTACATGAGAGAAGCAAAGCATGAGAGAAGAAATTATTACAAAATTTTCAGAAAGACAAAAGAACATAACTAACAGTCATTGGATACCTGTTATTTCAGGCATTGTAACACATGGTTTCATTCACCATAGCACTTTCTATAATCTTACATGGTAAGTATTGTCATCCCCATCATCCCTTTTGACTAAAAGGGACGAGTCAAAGTGAGTCAAAGTGATTAAGTTTATCTTCTAAGATGCACTCTTTTTTTTTTTTTTAAGATTTTATTTATTTATTTATTTGAGAGAGAGGCAGTAAGAGAGAGCATGAGTGAGGAGAAGGTCAGAGGGAGAAGCAGACTCCCTGTGGAGCTGGGAGCCCGATGCAGGACTCCATCCCGGACTCTGGGATCATGACCTGAGCCGAAGGCAGTTGTCCAACCAACTGAGCCACCCAGATGTCCCTAAGATGCACTCTTAATAAGAGACCTGAGGCAGTTCCTCAGTTGTTCATATTCCAACCTAGTAATATTTTTACCCCATTAGTTTCTTTTTTAAAGACTTTTGTTTATTTATTTGAGAGAGAGCACAAGCAGGGGTGCAGCAGAGGGAGAAGCAAGCTCCACACTGGACAGGGTGCCTGAGACAGGGCTTGATCTCAGGGCCAGCATCATGACCTGAGCAGAAGGCCGATGTTTAACCAACTGAGCCACCCAGGTACCCCTCCCCCACTACTTTTTTAGAAGTTTTGTTGTTGCAGTTCCAAATATAGACTGGATTTTTCCATTCTCATCTAAGGAACTCCTCTCTATACACTCTAGAAAATATTTAGTCAAGAAAAAACATTTACACTTATCTCTATTATTTATGCAATTTAAACATTCCCAGGAGCTATTAGATAATTAGTTCCTTTAAAATACTTCTGCTAAATAAAAATAAATAAGTTGAAAGAGGAAAGAATCCTCTGGACATAATGATTCTAGCACATGTGACCTCCTCCATTCTATTATAAAGTATATTGTGTCTATTACATCATTTACAGTTAAACTTTATTTAAAATGAGCTACTTTACAGCTTTATTCCAAATGTGCCACCATGTTTTTTGATTAGAATAAATAAATACGAAGCTTGATGTATCCTTTTTGTACTGATTTCTTATACATTTCAATAACACAGAGCATGCCTATCTGCCCATCAAAAAGAAAATGCAGCTAATTTTTCACACGGGTTTTTTTCCCCCCTTATTTTCCATAGCTTGAAAACTATGATACTTGTTTCTTTGTAATGAATTCACTTGCCTCTCTCAGGTTTCTTTTCCTCTGCAACAGTCCAATGAGTCTTTATCTATTGCTGCAGACAGACATTTTCCCAAATCACCTAGAGATGTGAGTGATAACCCTATCACTTACTAGACAGAAACATCAAAATTCTGGCCACCATTCACCAAGATAGCTTTTTATTATCTGAAGTTATCCATTTATAATGTGTAAGGACAGAGCCTGCTTTCAGTAATGCAGCTGGTTATAGCAACTAAGAATAGCACAAGCTTCCTTCCAGATGATGCAGAGAACTCACCTTCATCAAAATCAACTAGAACCGGATGCTTGACTCCTGAAGGACAATTGGAAAAAGTGTATATTGAATATAAATCATACAGAAAGACTGAATCAAGTAACTAATCGAAATATATTTTGTAACCAGATCTCTAAATAGATATGATTTAGCATCTATAAACATTTTAACCAGTTTATAATTGTATTATTTAATAATCCAGATAATTTTGCAGTTTTCATTACTTGATCGAAAGCAATAGAAATAAGTGTATAAGATTAGGGAATAAATTGAATATGTTTGAGTGAAACTGCAATTTAAATGTACTGAAATAATTAAATATGTACTGTCTCGTGCTATTTCTGTCAGACGATATACCTCTCAAAATTGGATCTTTCTTTTTGACATTGCCCAGTGTTACATAAGTAGTGATGAGACCCTTAACAATATAAATTAGTTCTGAATAAGCCATCTATGATGCAAAACTTACTTTGATGGTTAAGATAGAAAAGATTATTCTCTTAGCACTTGCTTATATTATTTAATATAAAACAATTATTCTCAATAAAATACAAAAAATCTGTAAAAATTGATATATTCCCTTTTCTTACACATTTGTCTCTCCCATGTATTTGGAAATTGAAAATAAATACGCACAGAACATTTTACTGTCAAAAACAAAGAGCAGCAACAACAATGAAACTTATGCTTCTAAAACCTTTGCATCATTATTTTGCCCATGAGCCTTAAAATCAGGCAAAACTGAATGATCCATGAATAAATGAACAGCATCAGTGAAATAATAATATACACATACTAATGTGAAGACTTTGGTTTGAGTTCCATTTCCAACATCTATTTTATGTCTTTTGTATTTTTATGGTCTAAATTCCTTCTTTTCAACTTTCTATCTGTAAAATGGCAATGATTACTCCTCCAATTAAACCATAAGTAAAACCTAAGACATATAGCTACGTTGTCATTTAACACATAAAAGGGAGAAAAAATGTTTCTCTGAAAGTCTTTTTGACATTAAGAAATTATTCTGTGAAGTATTAAAAAGTCATTAATAATAAAACTATGCTTAGGCAGTAGTAGCAAAAAATCATTAGCATTTGATATTTTAATTTTTTTAGATATATTAATGAGTTTCACTAGCAACTCAAGAGTACAATGTGTAATAGAAAAAATCCTCATGCTTTACTTGTTCAGGGATAAATGTTTGTTTTGTTTATATTATTTATATCATGTTACACATGTCCCAGAGGTAAGACCTGAGGATAGCTCTCTTCTTATTCATCAGATAGTGTCCCTCCTCTTTGGGAGCCATTTTATATTAAGTATATCTTGTAAAAGACACTTAGCAACTAAACCATTTTTCTTTTTAGTGTCTAAGAAAGTTGAGGAATGTTTTTAAATACATATATCTCCCAGGGGAAAATTTTTTCCTATGTTCTGGGCCTTCTGTTTCCTTTAAAACAGTGTAGAAGGACATCATCTTCTTGCCAAAGATCTGGAAGTTAACTTTTATTTTCAGCTCTAATGGTCTCATCTGGATCCTCATCCCAGGAGCATTTGCCAACAGAGACCCCATGCTGTGATTCATGCTGTTTAATGCCAAGTTGATGGGTAATAAACTTATCATAATCCATAATTTAATTATAGATGATAGTCTCTGCTCTGATTACAAATCTGAGGCTGTGCTTCATTTAGACTTCTGAGATACTTCCAAAATGATTTGAGCTGATCTTTGATAAAGGGTCAAGGGTAGAGAAATTTTTCATACAATTGCATTTTATCCGACTTGGAAGAACATTCCACATTCAAAATGGATTTATTTTTGAATTGACATATGTCTACTTTCTATGGTAAGTGTAAATTTTAATAAGGATTTGTATGGGTGTTTCCTCTTTGCCACAGATATTTAGGTTGGATTTATCATCTCATTAGAATATAAAAGTTTCTTCTTTTCTTGTTACTGCTACCAGCCTCAAAAACAGAAACAAAGTATATTGTTTTCCTAGGGAAATTAGAACAAATGTGTATTTGGAAATTGATTTTATTTTCCTAAATTGTACTGCTCTCATTCAAATTTCATATCAGTCCATGAATGTTCTGAGGCTGTTCACTTAGCTAGGCATAATGCCCTTTTCCTTTCTTATCTTCAAATGGTATCCAATTCTATCCTTTCTTCTCCATGAAGCCTTTTCTGCAAGACACTCTGGTAAACACTAAGTTTATAAGCAGCCTGTATTAGTACTTACTACCTATGTGACTAACACATTCACTAGACCTTTCTAAATCTCTCTAAATTCTCACAATGATGGCAATGAAGCTCTTCTCAAGGGGACTTGAGAATAATGTGTTCTCCAATTAGATGCGTTATTCTATATGTGTCAATTAGGGTTAAGTTTGTAAATCGTGTTGGTCAAATCTTCTGTCTATAATAATTTTGTGTCTACTTATTCTATCAGATCCTCAGAGAAGTATTGAAACTATGTCACAATGATTGTGGAATTCTCTACTCACTTTTTAAGAAATGGCTATTTTTACCTGGTATGTTTTAAAAGTGTGAAATTAGCTGACTACCAATTTAAATTTATTTATTTTCCTGAGCATACATTTTTTTAAATTAATTTTTTTAATTTCTTTTTTTTAAGATTTTATTTATTTATTTATTTATTTATTTATTTTTAAAAGATTTTATTTAATTATTTGACAGATGGAGATCACAGAGAAGCAGGCAGAGAGGAGGAAGCAGGCTCCCTGCTGAGCAGAGAGCCCAATGCGGGGCTTGATCCCAGGACCCTGGGATCATGACCTGAGCTGAAGGCAGAGGCTTTAACCCACTGAGCCACCCAGGCGCCCCAAGATTTTATTTATTTATTTGACAGACAGAGATCACAAGTAAGCAGAGAGGCAGGCTGAGAGAGAGGAAGGGAAGCAGGCTCCGTGCTGAGCAGAGAGCCCAATGCAGGGCTAGATCCCAGGACTCTGGGATCAGGACCTGAGCCGAAGGCAGAGTCTTTAACCCACTGAGCTATCCAGGCACCTCATTTTTTTTTTTTTTTACAACTTCCACAGCTGAGCATATTTATTCCTTAACTCCATTCTTCATGTTATAAGTTAAAGCAAATCCATAGAATTGTATTTATGTTTAATACATTTGCATACATGATCTATAAATACAGTAAGTAGGGAATATTTCTACCATGCCCAGCATCATACATGGTGTTGGTGATTCAATCATAAAATTATGTAGGGGCGCCTGGGTGGCTCAGTTGGTTAAGACTCTGCCTTCGGCTCGGGTCATGGTCTCAGGGTCCTGGGATCGGGCCCCGCATCGGGCTCTCTGCTCAGCAGGGGGCCTGCTTCTCCACCCCCCCTCTCTGCCTGCCTCTCTGCTTACTTGTGATCTCTCTCTGTCAAATAAATAAATAGAATCTTTTTTAAAAATTATGTACATAAACTTTGAAGCCAAGTGACAGAAAAAGGTATCAGGATAGATATCCATGAATACAGACCAAAATTTCATTTTTACCCCATGTATTTTTTAGATTTTCTAAAATGTACATATTTAACTTTCTAACAACTATGTATTTAAAGAACAAACAAGAAAATAGATACTCTGGAAAGTCTTGGTTATCCAAAACTTTAAGATTATTAAATCTCTTAATTTTAGAGAATGTATCTCATTCAGAATCATGAGAATATGGTGTCCGAATGATATCACACAAGTTTCAACTTGTTCTATGGTTTAGGGATGAGCAGGTCACTTCAATAAATTAACTACTAGCAGACATCTGGCTATATATTTGGTTAGCACATTCATTTATTTTTCATGTATCTTTAATGTGATTTTTTTACTTTTTACCACACTTGAAAAGAGCACCTGGGAGATTACAAATCATGTTATCTACCATCTATATTCAAATTTATACTGTGTCACTTTTAGGCATGAAGTATTTTTTCCTATCATTCAGCTGAGTCTATGGAACTATAATGAAATCTGATAGAGAAAACAAAGTGGAAAGATTTTGAAAAAACTTTTCTCCAGATTCATTACAAAAATCATTTCTAATTTCATTACATATGGCTGCCATTTCCCATTTTTCCCATGAAAACAATGATCATTTGTCTAAATTGGAAGACATTAGTTTTATGCTTTACTTTTTTTATTTTCTTTTACTCTTGCCTTACTTTCCATGATAATGTATTATTCTCTTAAGAAATAAGAGTAGTGTTTGGAAACAAATGTTTGCTTTCAACTTAATTGAATTTATTTCTGGGAGATAACCATCAAAACATTTTGTGGTAAAATTAAAGTTCTCAGAAAATTTAAATCTAACATACTTTGATGACATTTTAAAAATGAGCTGTTTAATGATCTGTTTTCTTAAATTTATTTGGAGACAGTTTTGATGAATCACCACAATTAAATATTCAAATATCTGATATTGACTGCTTTACTTTATAAATAAAATTTCATTTTTTTAAAGATTATTTATTTATTTAACAGAGAGAGAGAGAGAGATCACAAGTAGGCAGAGAGGCAGGCAGGGGGGAGGGGGAAGCAGGCTCCCCGCCCAGGAGAGAGCCAGATGCAGGGGTCGATCCCAGGACCCTGAGACCATGACCTGAGCTGAAGGCAGAGGCTTAACCCACTGAGCCACCCAGGTGCCCCTAAAATTTCATTTTTGAATGGAGAATTCCAATTTCTCAAAATTGAATAATGAAATTAATTGAAAATAAATTATTCAGCAGGAAAACAAAACAGCCATTTTATTAAAATTAACAAAACTTTACTTAAGAATATATTTTGAATATTTCTAGAATGATAGTAAAAATTATTTCTAGTCCCTCAAAAATAAAAATTAAGCAAGTTTATTAATTTAGATCCTTTTGACTGATCTCTAGTTCCATCACTATATTATTCTGGAATTTTAATCTTTAAAAACTCTGCATTCCATATATCTATTGTTCAATTTTTTTTTTAAATAATAGTTTCAGGTTGGTAAGTTGAGAGTTAAGAGGAATATATCCCCAGTAGTCTTTTTGTAGAATCAATATGTGTAAGTGCTTATTAGAATTAAACAGTATTTTTTCTTGTAAATATTTTCTACATTAAAGACATCGGAAGAGCCTTAGAATTGAAGACAAAATTTATAGCTCCTTTGATTAAGTATAAACTGGGGAAGTGTTCAATACTTGAAATTGATTGTTCTATAATGAAATTATAATTCATTTAAAGTATGTAAGTGGATTTTGAATCATTAGAACATACAATTTCTAACCTATTTCAACTAATATTCACTTATACTATATAAGTTCTCAGGAAATTAAAGCAAGACACTACTAGTGTTATATGGGGCAGTTTATCAAATTCACTGAATTACTAGGGCCTAGGGAGAAGGGAAGCTCTGGCATTCTAAAATACCTTTAGAATTTTCTTATAGAAGCTTTTATTTCATTAATTTACATTTTATACCAGAAATTTTCCATTTCGATTTGGTATGCCCTAAGAAAATGAATTCCAAATGGTAAAAAAAAAAAAAAGTTCAAGTAAAATAATTTAACTGTTTTATCTGTAGTAAATCAAAATTAAAGCTCAATTCACCATATTTCCAAATAATACAAATCTATTTATTCCAAATATTTTCAACTTTGAACATGTATTCATGTACATGTATTCAAATTCAGCTTCAATTGAACCTTACCTTCAATTAAAAAAAAAATTAAGTGGCTTCATTATGTCAAACCAAGACAAGATAAATTTCAGCACACTGTCATATCTTTAGATATTTCTATGTACTTCCTCATGTATTATATCCTACTGATGATACAAAGATAGAAAAATATCATTCAATCAAATTAAAGTCACAGTAATGTAGCTTATGAGAGGAATAACCAAACCATTTTGTGGTAGCATTCAAGCACTGTCAAAGAAGTTTAAGATGTATTTACTCATTTCAGGAGTCTAAGAATTAGAAGATCAGAGATGTTTGCAAGTAACTAGTCAGGGTTTCTTGAGAAGGTAACAGGTGGAATAAAACTTGAAAGTACAGACAAACGTTAACAGAGAAGAGGAGCCATTTACCCAGAAGGAATATCAGAAGGAAAAGCACAATGCCAGTGAGTGGATGAGTCCAAGTATATGAAGGAAATATCACACGACACTTGCACAATACAAATTTAAGACATTTGTTCTATGTCCTTGGAGATGAGTTTAAATGTACTTGTACGTAGGGAAGCCATGTACAAACACTACCTCAGGAAGATTATATTGGCAGCCATGTCTAAGATGAATGATCATAATGGGAATTACTTTTTGGCAGTTTTCAGTAAACTGGAAATAATTAGGACCTGAGATATTTGTTGGTAGTGACCCTAGAAATAATGGTGCAGATGGGACTTAAAGGAGGCAAACTATCATAACAAATTAGCTGTAAAATGAAAGAAAAAAAGAATAAAAGTGGTTAATCCCAGCACAAGTGACTCTAGGTTGTATTTTTATTATCACCAAACTTAATTTCCAATGGCATTTGCTCCTTACGTGTTAGAGTTCTCCAGAAAAGAGAACCAATAATACATATGATAATAACATCTAATATATTAATATTAATAATATTGAATATATTATTATATAATAATTACATATAATAGTACAATGTATCTTTAGATTATGTATATAAAATACTATCTGCAGACGGGAGACCTTAGAGTCTGGTTTGGTTTGGTTCTGAAAGTCCCAGTGCGGGTGGTGTAAATCCCAGTCTCAAGGGCAGAAGATTGAGGTTTCAACTCACACAATCAGAGAGAGCAAATTTTCTTTCTCCACCTTTTCATTCTATTCAGGACCTCAACAGATTAACTCATGCCCACCCACATTGAGAAGAGCAGTCTGTTTTGCTCAGTATACCAATTCAAATGCTAATCTCACCCAGAAACACCCTCACAGGCACACCCAGAAATTAACTTTTAATCGAATATCTAGGCAACAGTCCAGTTGAAATAAAATTAGCCATCATAAAATAGACTATAAATGTATTGCCTAATTTTCAAATATTTCTAGGTATGTTCTGAACTTGTTTTTTTTTTAGTTCCACTGTGAACAGGAATCTTACTCGTATAATTTAAGTAATTTGTTGAAATGTTAATCTACAGCTCCTTAGTCAGTTAATTTTGGTGACTTTTAGGTGTACTTGAGAATAAATGGATTCTCCAATTGGATGTGTTATTCTCTATGTGTCAATTAGGGTTAAGTTTATAAATCATGTTGGTCAAATTTTCTGTCTATAATAATTTTGTGTCTACTTATTCTATCAGGTCCTCAGGGAAGTACTGAAATTATGTCACAATGGTTGTGGAATACTCTGTTCACTTTTTTAGAAATGGCTATTTTTACCTGATATGTTTTAAAAGTGTGAAATTAGCTGACTGCAAACTTAAATTTATTTATTTTCCTAGGCATACATTTTGATCATTATAAAGCATCCCCCTTTTCTCTAATAATGCTTCCTTAAAGTCTACTTTTACTATTGTTAATATAGCTAACTCAGCTTTTTTGTTGTTGTTTGCAGAGTGTTTTTCCCATCTTTTCACTTTTTTTTTTAAAGATTTTAGTTATTTATTTGACACAGAGAGAGAGATCACAACTAGGCAGAGAGAGAGAGAGAGAGAGAGAGGAGGAAGCAGGCTCCCCACTGAGTAGAGAGCCCCATGTGGGGCTCGATCCCAGGACTCTGGGATCATGACCCGAGCTGAAGGCAGAGGCTTTAACCCATTGAACCACCCAGGCGCCCCCTATCTTTTCACTTTTGATATTTTTGGATACTTACATTTATGTCTCTTACAAGTAAATTATTTATAATTTGACCCATTTCAACAGTCTTATTCTTGAAACTTCTTTGTAAGATCAGAGGTATTTTCTGTCTTCTTCATGACATACCCTATGTATGCAATGTACCTTGCATATAAGAAATTCTAATAAATGTAATTGAATATCTATAAATCATGAACTCCCAGTCCAGTTATCTTAGCATCAACTCTCACTTCCTTTATCAGTTTTTTCTTTTTTTTTTCTCTTTTCCTGGATGGCAGTCAGTTCTCCTTATCCATCCCTATGCTGCTTAAAAGCAACATTTTGTCAAATAATTCCTCATCCCATATAATATTGAGCTCATTATCTATCTACCTATCTACCTATCTATAGATACATATATGTGTATATACTTATATTGGAATATATACACATTTCCTTTCTTATTTTACATGGCTATTTAGTTCCAAAAGTAATATTAGATTTGTGTAGTGGAGTTGAGTTTCATATATTCATAAAATCTCCTTACTAGTTGCACTACTAGTATGCTTTTATAATATACACTACTTAGTCACAGAATAAATTAATGTGAAGTTGTGTCCCCATGTATCACAATCCAAGTACTGAATTTTTCTGTTTAAAATTTCCTACACATAGTAAAATAGAGTAGCATATTCTTTTAGGTGATCTATTAATATAAAGTGAAATTTCAAGAAACCTCATGAAAGCCTATCAAAAAAATACAAAAATAGTATGTCAAAATTTTTCCGAAAGGTTGTGAAGTAGTTCATTATGCACTCAATAGTGTACTTGAGATTTTAATGGAGTAATTAGAATATTTTATACTTAAGACTATGATAGATGAATTTAAATATAAAAATATTTTAATTAATTAGATGTAACAAAACTATCTTAGATAATTGAAAGTTTACTTTCCTATTTAAAAAGATAGTGATTCTTGCGTGTAACTTAGAAATATCCAGTATGGAATTTGGACATGACATGCACATGCATCATTTATATTTTGATTACATTCTAAGTGCGGACAAGGTGCTGTGTTCATGAATAATTCAAACCACCTAAAAGAATGGGCTTTTTACATTCCATTCCAGAGGTTTTTTTTTTCAGACAGGATGTCTTAACAATGTAAAACATGTATCACTGATGGAATATGATTAGAAATACACTGTGATCTGACAGTTAACAATTATTCCCTTATGTATGATTCTTACAGGCTATATAAATGACATAAAATTTGTATAGTAGTTTAAAGTATAAGTAACAGACACTTAGAAGGCAGGCAATATGTGTAATTTCTTGTGTATGCAAGATAGAAGAAAATTGAAGTATAGGAGCATAGCATTTTAGTAATTATTTTGGCTTCAGTGAGCATTTGGGAGATTGGAAGAGAGAAAGACAGACAACTAATCAAAAAATATCTTATGGTTGACCACTGCTAAGAGTGACTAGGGCTTGGCCTTCCTGACATCTTTAAAGTGCATTTTAGGATAATCTCAGGGACACTGGGGAAATATTTACCTGTTGCTTTTATTCCCTTACCCTTAGTGGGTAAGGACAGTCCTACACAATGAAGCCCCTAATGTTTAAGATTGCATATGTATTGGTTTTAAGTGAATTCCCACAGGCATTCTACATAGAAAGATAAAAGAAGTGAGAATTTCTGGAGCTGGAAGTAATAGGCAATGAAAAACTCAGGATGAGAGACTATGCATTTTATCTGCAAACCTTCTAAGAAGGCTATTTCAAAATAGTTGTCTCAGCAGTGCTAGGAGCAAGTAAAAACCCTTAGGATTTACATTGTACCAAAAGGTGTCCAATACAGTTAATTATGTGTACCATCCAACTATTTTAAGACCAATCAGCCACAGAGCCTCTTCAAGGTGGTAACCCAGTCCCTTAAGGGATATAATACCAGTCAGTTAATAGGAAAAGAAACCAAATAGTGTTTCCTCCAGCAATAACAGGTGTCCCCCCAGGTAATGATTAATATTTGTCTTCTTTTTTCACCACCCATATTAATTTCCCTCACTCTTGGACTTTATTTATGGGCAGACCCAGATCTTCTTTCCCAAAAGTTATGAGCCCATATTTGCCATTGTCCTTCTGTGATTGTTTCAATTGCCCATTTACAATTACTACATGGTAGGAAAGAACCAAGAGAAATCTCAGTAAATTCCCAAGTTTTCAGGTGTATTCTTATCTTCTGCCACTGTGTAGTTTATGGCTCCTTATGGTAACTGGTAGTTATCTCCCTCAATATAGTAAATATTCTGTTTATTTATTTGTTTATTTGTTTAATCGTTGGCTGGAGGAGTCCCAAGTGGCCAAGTAGTAGTCATAATTTCATTTTCTCTGAAACCCTTACCATGTCCTCTGGAAAAAAAATGTTTTGCCAGTGGGAGCAAGGACCTCTAATCCAGTGGAGTGCAAAGTAATGGGGAGCAGAAACAAATTTTCCAAGTTAATTTTTTAAAGTGGTAGTAAAAGGACCCAATACACCTTCCATATCCCAGTTCCCAGATTCTTATATTCTAGCTCTTAGAAAGTTGTCACTATCAGGAATTAACAACATTCCATATATCTATAAATTGGTAATCCAAGCTAGTGCCTCAGCTGAGCCTTTAACAGTCTGTTTCATTCTTCTATTAGGTCAACTCTTTCAGATATGTGGGATCCATTGTAAGACCAGTAGAAACAAACAAACAAACAAAAAAAAAAAAAAAAAAAAAAAAAAAAAAAAAAAAAAAAAAAAAAAAAAAAAAAAAAAAAAAAAAAAAAAAAAAAAAAAAAAAAAAAAGGAAAAAAAAAAGAAAAGAAAAAAAAAGACCATTGGAAACCATGATCATATGCTCATAGTTACATATTCTTTGCTGTAAAATGAATCTCTTAATCTGAATCAATGTAAGTGTTTGGATGGGAGACACATCAAGGTCAGGAAAGGCAAACTTACATCTGGATATAAGACCCTATATCAAGGACAAAACACTGACTCTTGAGGGTCAAAAATATTTCTCCAAGATAATCTATCTACCACCAAGTGACCGATTTAACTTATCAAAAGATAGTACATACTAAGTATATGGCATCAGTCTCAGTTACTGGCAATCTGCAATAAATTATGTGGTATCAATATCTAAAATAGCCTTGATAAAAGGGAATCCATGCTCTTGAGCCCATGTATAGCCATCACTGTTGTCACCATGGCCAATCCATTTTTATGCCTATTATGCCAGCATTGAGTGTACTGAAAGCAAAGCTGCATGACTTCTACAGAATGTGTAATCCTGGTGCCTTAGTTTCAGAGTTCCACTTCTAGAGGTCATTGACCTCTAGAGAAAAAAAAGAAAAAAGTAAACCCACTTTGTCCTCACTCTCCTACAATTCACATGACTCTTCCTCATACTTCTTATCATTCCATTTTCTAATTTTATTCCTTCTATGTCACTGACAATGTACCAAGCCAATTGTCACTATTCAGGAGTCCAGGTAAATCAAAACCTCAAACTTCTCTACTTCTTGCTCCATACAAAGTGTACAAGCAAGGGCATATGTTTCAACAAACCCATCTAGGAGGATATCCTCCTTCCACTGTCCTTTAAGGACACTCCTGAGTGAGACTTTATTGTGGCAGCAGTATATCTATTGCTTTTGATTCTCATAACTGTTGAAGGTTGAGATGAATTAATTCTCCAGGTTGATAGTTATACAGCAAGTGTTAAGGCTATGTTATTCTGCTACAGCAAATACACTACATGTAACATAGCAGTTGTGAGTGAGACTGCCATTTGGTAAAATTTGTGATAGTTCATGATCAACTGCTACAATCCAGTTAGTTTTTCTAAGTCCAAACACAAAAAAAATTAAACAGGGTGTATGACTTCACGGGGGATCAGTGGAGTTGGCACTCTATGATGCACCTCCTTAAGGCAGTCTGGACTCTCATAGGAACCAGTCTCTGCAGCTTCCTCCTCTTGGTGAATCCCTGAAGTTCCTGAAAGAAAGAAGAAAGGAAGATAGCTGTGAAGTAGAAAAGCCCTAGAAGTTTCTCATCCCATGAACAAAACTAGGTAACTATCATACTACCCCCAAAATCAATCTGAAAACTGATAGAACAAACGCCACAACTAAAGGGAGAGAGGCCACTCCGAAGAAGGTAGGAAATGTGGAGATGTGTAGATGGGAGAGAGCTATGGTTGTGGAGAAGAATGAGAGAGAGAAGCACACACAGGAAACACATGAGAGGGCTGAATTTCTTAAGTTCTCACAACCAGTGGAGCTTAAAGCCTGGAGTTTTAAGGTCAGCAAGCTTGCCTGGGATAGACCCCAGAGGGCTCTGTACTGCTCCTAGAGAGAAGGCAAGCAAATAACCCAGGAAGCAGACAGCATGAGAACAGTGATATGAAGAATGCTTGGGGCACACAGTGGGGGAAATTATTTGCTCTTCTCAGAGTATTTTCTTGGGATGCAGCATTCACTGAGATGCTTCTCCAGGAACATTTGAGGTGGCCAGTGCCAGTTCCCTTCCCTACCCCTCAGCATAAATGCAGAGCTACCTGTGGGAAGGATCACAGTGCACACAATGGCTGCTTAACTTGGTTGCACCAAGTCCCAACCCCCTGTGCTCTGGCAGGACTTCCCTTCTCAGTCAAGCTTACCTCAGTCCAACACAGAGGACTCCTTCTCCCGAAGACTAGCACAAACCCCTGATCACACCACATCTCCCAGCCAGAGTTCTGCAGGGCCTCAGTTCTAATGGAAGTGCTGTCAGGTCTCATTTCACAAGCAGACCAGAGCACAAATAGTTAAAACCCACCACATTCAGGGTAGGGACCAAAAACTGCCCATAGCAGGCAAGGAGAGCTTCTGTGATGACTGGCCTGATGGATAGAGCAGTGAAAACACAACATCAGAATGCATATAGCACACAGTGGAGAAATTTCCTGAAGCATCAGGCCCTGGGCACTTACATAACATCATTTTTGTAAGGCCATTACTCTCAGGAGCAGGAGACATAACCTTTTCTAAAACATGAAAGAATGTGGAGACTTAGACAAAATGCCAAGATGAAGGAATATATCCCATATGAAAGAACAAACTAAGGTCATACCAAAGATCTAAGTGACACAGACATAAGTAACATGCCTGATGGAGAATTAAAGCAACAATCATAAGGACACTTACTAGGCTTAAGAAAAGAATAGAGTACATCAATGAGACACTTACCACAGAGAAAAAAGTTAAAAAAGGATCAGAGATGAAGAATGCAATATATGAGATTGGAAACAGGCTAGATGCAATAACAGGCTGGAAAAAGCAAGGAATGAATTAGTGACCTCATAGACAAAATAATGGAAAATAATAAAGCTGAACAAAAGAGAGAAGAATTGTACAGCATGAGAATAGACTTAGGGAACTCAGAGACACTATCAAGTGTAATAACATTCATATTATAGGAGTGCCAGAAGAAGAAAAGAGATGAAAGAGAGCAGAAAATTTACTTTAAGAAATAATAGCTGAAAACTTCCCTAATCTGGGGAAGCAAACAGATATTTAGATTCAGGAGGCCAGAGAACTCTGATGAAATTCAACAAAAGCAAGCCAACACCAAGATGTAATTAAATTTGCAAAATGTAACTATAAAAAAAGTATCTTAAAAGAGCAAGACAAAAGAATTCTATAACTTACAAAGGAAGACCATAGGTTGGCTGGAGGTTTCTCAACAGAAACTTGGCAGTCCAGAAGAGAGTGGCATGATATCTTCAATGTGCTGAATTGGAAAAATATGCATCCAAGAATATTTTATCCAGCAAGGCTATCATTCAGAATAGAAAGAGAGAGAATTTCCTAGAAAAACAAAAATTAAAAGAGTTCATGACCATTAAGCCAGCTGTGCAAGAAATATTAAAGTAGAGAAGAAAAATGACATAGATGAGAGGATCCAAAAAATTGCTAGAAACAATGACAAAACAAGTAATAAAATGGCATTCAATACACATCTATCAATAATTACTTCAATTGTAAATGGACTAAATGCTTCAATCAAGATACATAATATGTCAGCATGGATTAAAAAACAAGACCATGCATATGCTGCCTACAAGAGACCCATTTTAGAACTAAAGACACCTGAAGATTGAAAGTGGGGGGATAGAGAAAGATTTATCATACAAATGGATGTCAAAAGAAAGCCAGAGTAACAATACTTATATTGGACAAACTAGACTTTAAAACAAAAACTATAACAAGACACAAAGAAGGGCACTATATCATAATAAAGGGGACAGAGCAACAAGAACATATAACAATTGTAAATATTTATGCAATTATATAAAACTATTAATAACAAACATAATGTGGGCACCTGGATGGCTCAGTTGGTTACATGTCCAAATCTTGATTTCAGCTCATGTCATTATCTCAGCATTGTGAGATTGATCCCCATGTCAGACCTCATGCTGGGTGTAGAGCCTGCTTAAGATTTTTCTCTCTGCCCCTCTCCTCTTCCCCCTCTTTAAAAAAAAGGTAAATAAAATAATAAACATAGTGAAACTAATTGTAATAATACAGTAATAGTAAAGTACTTTTAACACCCCATTTATATCAATGGACAGATCATCTGAACAAAATCAACAAGGAACAATGGCTTTAAATGACATATTGGACCAGATGGACTTAAAAGATCTATTCAGAACATTCCATTCTAAAACAGCAGATTACTTTTTTTTAAGATTTTTATTTATTTATTTGACAGAGATCACAAGTAGGCAGAGAGGCAGGTAGAGAGAGAGAGGGAAGCAGGTTCCCTGCCAAGCAGAGAGCCTGATGTGGGGCTCAATCCCAGGACCTTGGGATCATGACCTGAGCCGAAAGCAGAGGCTTTAACCCATTGAGCGTCCAGGCGCCTCCAGATTACTGTCTTGACCGAGACTGGGAAAGTATCAGGCTTTCCCTTTCCCTTCCTACTATTATAATTCTTACTCCATAGGTCAGATAACCAATGTGATGAAATTATAAATATAAAAATTATAAATATGAAACTATAAAATATAAATATGGTTACCCTTGTCTGAAAATAAAGGCTTAAGATAAAAAATAGACAAAACAATGTCATGTTTATAGGATGTTGGATTTGGTATCAAATTAGATCCATTCTGGGTGAGATCAAATGCCTAGTAAGAAAGGATAACAATATATGTGTCTCAATCAACATTGAAATGTGTCCTAAATCAATAAATGAATGAATTAAGGATGCAGAAGTCTTTTAGGTTAAATATGAATATGACAAATATAGCATTTATTGTAAATTTATTGTAAATTGTAAAAAAATGGAACATTATGACAAATGCTGAAGGATTAAAAATGAGTTTAGAAATTGTAATGTAAATACATGATACTCTGAAATCCTGGGTTTTGATTTGAAGAAAATAAAATGGTTGTTTCATAAAGAAGGATTCTAAAATACATAATTAAATGTATCTTTAGTACTGTCTTTATTATGTAGATAATGATAATATATAAGTAATTTAGTAGGCTACTAATTGAGATATAATTGAAAATGAAATGTAATAAGAATATAGTCAGCATTTTTTCATTATCACCATGAGAAGTCTAATTAAAATTCTCTTAATATGTTTTAAAATTTTTATTCATATATACCAAGAGAAAGTTGCCTAGATATGTATAGTAAATTTTCAAAAATATCTTTAAATTGACCTATATCCATTATGTAAAATATTTTATTCACTTAATATGTAAAGCACCAAGGATATAGTTTGCTAAATATCCAAAATAAGAAAAAATTAAAAAATTAAACTGCTAATTGTAATAATTTTACTTAAGTATGGAAGTAGCTTCTTTTACATAAAACTATTTGATATGAGTCTGATACTTTCACAACTAGGTAGAAACTACTTGTTAAGTAGTCAGATGCTATGGTTTTAGGATTTTAATGTTTTTTAAAAATAATTTGTAAATAAAAATATTAGCTGTTTCACACAGTTCATTAAATACTAGAATATACGCTTAATATTTAAATGCAGATCCCATTCATATCTATTCTTTCTATAAATTTTTTCAATAGAGCCTCAAAGCTGTTGAATACAGGTTTAATTTCAAATTTCATTTCTTTCTGAATTGCACCATCCTTAAGCAATGCATCATCATCACAGGTCATTGCACTGATGAAATTAATCTGATAAAACACCTGTGTGACAGAGAAAATGATATATTAGTGTGATTCATCATTAATGAACATCATCAGCCCATGATCTATTAGTGTATTGCTCAAAGGATTGTGTCATTAGGAAAGAGTGAATTCCTAGTGTTAAATTATGGTGTTGAAGGCAGTAGTTAGAGCCTGGTACAACCCAGGAGTCAGAAAGTAGATGTGCCAATATAAAATCAAGTTTTCTGATTTTTTTTGTTGTTGTTGTTTAAATGTGTCAGATTTGTATTTTTGCTAATAAGGTTTACTTCCCTAAGTTCAAATTAAATTTGCCCTTATTACTCCTTTAATATTATTTGTTTATCCATCTTCTATAAATAATATTAATAGGACTGACATCAGTTGTGAGAAATGTAATTTTATTTGAAAATAAAACACAGAAGAATTTAGAATATCTAAAAAAAAAAACCTCTGTAGGCTGTTTTCTCAAGCATTTATTTAGGCATAAATTTGGCACAAATCATACCTCAGTTGATTAGCTCATGATATTGAGCTTAGAGATTAGAAACTGCCCTGAAATGCCTTTGTTAAAGTAATCCAACCAGGAAATATAAGTCCATTCAAGATTAAAAATAAAATAAAAACATAATTTTAAATTATAGATTGCTAAATAGGTAGTGAATCTTAAGAATTCTGAATATTCTTTAGCATAAACTTAATGAGTTTGCTCTTCTAAATTAAAATAACCTTAAAATGTGACTAAAGATGTAATAATTGCATCATTTTGACAAGATATTTTAAAAAGCTCATTTCTCAAGAATGTATGCTCAGTGAGGCAAAGGGCTTTATCTGTTTAATTAATTGTTTTATCCACTAAATATAAAATAAAGACCAGCAAATGTTAGGAACTCAAGTTATTCTCTAGTTAATTAATTAACTCAATTAACTTGGTAATATTATGAGACAGATTCAGACCCCTTAGATCATGTATGCATTTGAATAATTTCTGTACATATGTGGTTGAGCTATGATTTACATAATTCTCTTTCAAATATTAAAAGTACTATAGTGATGTCATTAATTTTCATATCTATATCCAACAATAAATTTACTTATACTTTTATTATAGTTTTATAGATTAAGAAACTACCACACAGTGCAGACAAGCATAATGTGTGTATTTTTTTTTCTATTGAGAGAGAAAGAGAACACAGTGGGGAGGGATACAGAAGGAGAGGGAGAGAGAGAACCTTAAGCAGGCTGCTCGTCCAGTATGGTACTATCTCATGACCCTGAGATCATGACCTGAGCCAAAATCAAGAGTCAGACACTTAACCAACTGAGCCATCCGGGCACCCATGAGTAAAATTTTTATTAAGATGACTCATAGTATAAGCAAGAACTATTAACTAAACTCATTGGGACTTTCAGTCCAGACAAGATGGCATAACCCCATTTCTCCACTTCCTCCTCATTAAGTTCAGTTATAAATCCTTGAAATAATGCCAGAGGCAAGCAAAAGAAATATCTCAAAGCTGTTAAAAAGAAAACTAAGTAGTTTGGGATCCTGAGATTGGAAGAACACTGGCTGGGAGTATTATGGCCTCTATCTACCAAAAAGAATCCTTGACCCAGCATTCCTCTGCTCTCAACCTAGAAATAGAAGGATGCCAAGAAGGTCCATTCTTCCACAGAGCAAATAATAGCCCTGCCAAAAACATCAGATGACCCTTAAGATCATCAGGAGACCTTCTAACAGTAAGTGGCCAGGGGAGGCCACTTCTTTCCCACAAAGCCAGAAAATTTCCTCCCAGTGAGATAATACCAAGAGAGATAACATTAGCAAGAGTGACAACAAGCACCCTGTCTGGAAAGCCTCAATAACCTCTGAAACTCACTCTCTACCTCTCACCAGAAGACATGAGGGTAGGCAGGAGGAAGCTTGGGGAAAAAAACAGGACAAATATCTCAACCTGAATGTGTTCTCCAACCCTTATAAGCAGGAGGAATTCCATTATGAGTATCTGATCAAGGAAGCCCTCACCAGCCTCATACTCTCTACCCTTAGGGGAATAACAAACTTTCATTACCAGGAGGAAGTGGCAGATCTGGGACTCCCCTTCTCTGCCAAGCCTCTGGCCAAGGAAGTCTTTTTATCTTCCTGGGCATGGTGCTCTCTTCTCCCACTGAGAAGCACCTGCACATCCAGCCTGGATAAACCCCTTCTCCTTCAGGAATCAGATAGACCAAGTTGACCAATAGTACCACAAAGATTCTGAAACTTAAACTTCCATTAGAACCCCAACACACAAAATTAGGCCAGGATATGTATACTAAGTCTGCATGGAGTGACTGCCTTCTAAAATAAAAGATTTAAATAGGACATAGAGTCTCCTAACATAATAGACAAAATGTTCTGGATACAATTAAATCATCTGTTAAAACAAGAACCAAGAAAATTATACTTTGATTGAGAAGGGGCAATAAGCTGACACAAACACTGTGATAAATCAGATACTTGGAAATATAAAGTGCTTCAATTACAATTACAAACTTTCATTGAAACAAATCAATTACAAACTTTCTTGAAACAAATGAAAATACAGAAAAATCTTAGCAGAGAAATAGAAGCTATAAATAAGATCCAGCTGGAAATTATAAAACTGAATAATACAGTAACCACATTTTAAAAGTATGCCTGAACAACAGAGAGAAAATAGTCTAAAAAGAAAAAAAATGAACAAAACCTCAGAGATTTGTGGGACAACAGTAAAAGACCCAACATTTTAATCATCAGCATCCAGAAGGGTACTAAAAAGAGTATTGAAGCTGAAAGAACACCAGAAGAAACAATGGCTTGATAACCTCCCATATTTAGCAAAAAAAAAAAAAAAATAATAATAATAATAATAAAAATAACAAAGACAAAAACAAAAACAAAAACCCCTCAGCTATAGATTCAAGAAACTGCATGAAAACCAACTCAAATGCTATAAATTCAAATAAATCTTGGCCAAGACATAGCTTAGTCAAACTTTTGAAAACTAAAGACAAAGAAAAAATCTTGAAAACCAGTGAAAGACAACTTATATGGGAATACCAATTTGAATATCAGTACATTTCTCCTCTAAATCATGGAGTCCAGAGAAGGGTAGCATAACCCCTTTCAAGTGTTGAAAAAAAAGGACTGCCAACAACAAATTCTATATATGGAGAAACTAACCTTCAGGAATGAAGGGAAAATGAAATTCTCATATGGAGGAAAATTAAAAGAATTTGTTGTTAACAAATCTACTATTAAGAAATGGCTAAAGAAAGCTCTTTGAACAGAAAAAGAAATGATAAAAGAATTTTTTAGTATTAGGAAGAGAAGAGGAATGATAAAAAGAGCATATATATGGGTACATATAACAGACTAATCTTTTCATCATATATTTAAATAACCCCATCTCTATTCCATCCCCCTCCGCTATAGTCACTATAATCTAATGTCATGAGACTCCTTTCAATTCCTCAAATATATCACCCTCATTCTTTCCCTGGGTAGAGCTTTTATACATGACATATTCACTCTCTGGACTCTTCTTCTTTCTTCAAATCCCATCTCTTTACAAGGTGCCCTTTCAACTTTCAACTCTCAAAGTTATCTGTGTAGGCCCACTTGTTTGCTACCTCCTTATACTATTTGTTTCCTCAGTAACACTGTTCTCATTGGTAATTATGTATGTGTTTGGTTATTTTCCTCTTTAATATTAGTTTCCTAACCAGATGGTAAGCTCCACTAGGGTAGAATTATTTCTGCTTTGTTCATTGTTGGGGCCCAAGACCCACATGAAGACCTATCATGGAATGATTCTGTCTTTATGTATCCCAATCTCTCTTCCTGTTCCTCCTCTACCATAAAGCTTTTCTTCCATCTGTGCTTCATTTCCTACTCTTCCAAATCCTCTAGAACTAACTACAGCTTTTCTTTTTAAATCAACCATTCCTACTAGTTCTTCTCCATTAGCTTTTAAATCATTTCAATTCTCCCTCAGTAAAACGAACCATATCCGACAAAAGCTAAACTCTGAACTCTTCACATTCTTTTAGCTATGAGAGCAATTTTATCCCTCCCCTTCATAGTGACATGTCCTTGAGTAGTTGCTCATGCTTGCTGAATCTCACTTAGTCACTCATCTCATCTACTTTCCAGCTCCCAAATAGCTACATAAACCATGTTGCTAAAAGCGAACATTACATCCAAGTCAGTAAAAAAAAAAAAAAGAAAAAAAAATTCTTGGGCCTTCTCTTGTAAGATGGTTCAGCAATGGTTCCATGTCTGATTTCTTTCAACTTCTGGAGACTCACTCTAGAACCATCTTATCTCTTTTACTCCTTATTTCCATTTTTCATTGGCTTACCTTCCTCAACCTAAGCATTCAGTGCTGGAGATTCTAAAACTCCAGTGTTGTCTTAAAATCTTTCCCAAATTCAACATGGAAACACTTGAGTAAGTGTATCCTTATCCCAGCTGTGACAACTATCTAGATGTAGATTCTTCACAAAGTTATATTGTTAACATATAATAAAATGTCTGAACTTTGTCCCTGGTTCCTGGGTGATAACATGTATATCCTCAGAATTTCTTTTTTTTTAAATTTTTTTATGAGAGGGGGAAGGAAGAGAAAGAAAGATAGAGATTCTTAAATAGGCTCCATGCCCAGCATATGCCCCACTTGGGGCTCAATCTCATGACCTTGAGATCTTGACCTGAGCCAAAATTAAGAGTCAGATGCTTAACCCACTGAACCACCCAAGCATCCCAATCCTTGGAATTTCTTGAGTGATAGGAGTGTCTTTATTATTCATGGTGGCCTCTTTTTACTACAACTAGTGGCATATGCTAACAAAGTGACTTTGGATGGACCCCTGGATAGTTTGCGGTAATGACATGATTCAGGATGAGGCTAGCCATGCCAGAAAGACTAACCATGTGACTAAAGAGTTGAGATTTTTGAGCCAAGTGATATCAGTCTGACCTCTGAGGAAGGGAGGAAGGCCAATTTTGAGCTTGAATCATGTGGCCAATGATCCAATCAATCATGCCTGCATAATGAAACATCAATAAAAACTCAATACAGAAGGTTAGGTAAACCCTGGTTGGCGGTACTCTGGGTACTGTCACACATCAGTGTTCTGGGAAGTTAAAGTGTCCTGACTCCACGAGGAGAGGACAGTAGAAGCTTCACATTTGGAGCCATTCCAGGTCTTGTACTATACATCTCTCCCTTTGACTGGTTCTAACTTGAATCAATTTGTTATAATAAAACCATTGTCATAAGTACAGCATCTTCTTGAGTTACATAAGCTATATTAGTAAATTGTTGAACCTGAGGCATTCATGGGCTTTCTTAAATTAGAGGTTAGCTGGTCAGAAGTAAGAGTAATCTGGGGACCCCTGTTTTTGGAGTTGTTGTCTGAAGTGAGGGTACTCCTGTGGAGGACTCTGTCCTTGATCTGTGAGGTGTGGCTTAAATCTGGGTAATCAGTGTCAGAAGTCATTGCAGCTAGCCTAGACTTTTTCTGCTATTTCGGATTATTATGTTCAACTCCCTATTAATATCTCCTTCTAAATAGCTCAGAGCCACCAGTTATTCAACCCATTCTAACTAAATTCATGATCTTTTCTTCTTGTATCTGCCCTTTTTTTCAGACATGCCTGTATTATGGAATGACTCTACCCCCTGTTGGATACTGCAAGAAAGAAACACAATGTCATTCTTAACTATTTACATTCTTTTGTCCACCCCTCCAATTGTCCAATTTACTTTTATGTTTTAAAGTTTAACTGTTTATCTCAAATCTGTTCCTGGAAGCCATTTGCATCAATAATCATAACAGAAGTTACTATATCATTCATTTGGATTTCTACAATAAACTCCTAGATTATTTTGCTTGTTCAAACTTTCAGTCTACATCCTCAACTCAGAAATAGGGGTGGTCTTAAATACAAATCTAATTATATCAAGTTTTCTGCTTCTTTTAGGTACACTTAAATTCTTTAATTGTTTAGAATAAAATAAAGCCAAAGCTATTGAAAGAGATCAGAAAAGCCCAGTATGAAATGGGATCTTACCCTTCCTGATAACTACAGGCTTATATTATATCTTATTTGCCCCCTTTCACTACCTACTTTAATAACACAGAACTTCTTACAGTTCTGGAAAGCTCTACCTTCTCCCTTCTGTAGCATCAATTTTATGTTTCTGCTTCCTTACTCTTATAGCACTCCCCACTTTCCTCTTCGTCAGTTACCTCCTATACAGCAAAGATTTCTGCCCAGGCAAAATTTATTTAGGGAAGCTTTCCCTGACCTTCTGAATATGATGCTCTCATAACACAGATGTATTTTTTTTTTTTTTGGTAGCACTTGGCATGGGTTACATTTTTTAATTTAATTTTATTTGGCTAATGTCTGTCTCAGCAGAATGTGATCTTTATGAGACCTGAGGTCATGTCTATTCTCCTCAGTATTTTATGATCAGTTCTTGATACTTAGTAAGTCCTTTATAATTATTGAATGAATGAAAATTTTAATATAAAGTATGTACTTATTGCCTATTTTTAATAAATAAAAAGTTAAGCAAGTAAATAGATTAACAAAAGCTAAATTATATTCACATGTTATCAAAACAGAAAACTAACATATACTAATATTTTCTAAAGAACCATATCTTATAACATTCTATGCAGCAAATCATATATGTCAGAAACAGATATGATGACTTTCTGTAAGGCTGGATTTGGCATAAGGTATTCTTTTATGACAAAATTCAAATATCAGCCCTAACTCCTTCGATATGTTGAGGTCACCTTATCTTTTAAGATTTAAGTACAATTATGACAACCTCATCCAGTGCACTCAAAAGAAACTTACTATACTTCCAAATAAGTATGGGAAATTTGGAGGACTGACATTTACCCTTAACACCTGTTTTCATATCCATAATGTTGCTGAATTCTCAATTTCTGCTTTTATGTCTAGCCTTTTGCATATTTTCCTTCTACATAGTTTCACTTCCCCTTACCAACAGAGTTCCTTTACAAATCTTTCTCTTTAAAATAACACTGACAGTGTGTTTAGGTGACTTTTACTTAAATATAAGAGAGTGGTGGATATTAAAGTTTCCTTTATAATGAACACTGCCCACTTATCAAATTTGCATTGAAAATAACTGAATTCTGCCTTTCTTATTTTGCTCTAATCTTCTATTTTTTGCTGGGCTTTATCCAGATTTTCCCCTGCACCCCTCTCGAATTCTTTTGAGCCACAAATGGTTTCATATTGAAGGGAAAAAACAAAAACAAAAAATCACTTGCACAATTTTATGGTATTCTCACTCAAGTAGTTTGATTCAGATTCTATTTGATAAACCTTCTTCTCCATGAACCTGCACATTGTCCTAACTTTATATTCCTATATATCCCATAAAGTTATTTTGTTTTTAAGAGAGAGTCTTCTTCTCCAGAAGAATTCTGAATTTGACTTTAGGAATGATGAGCTTTTCAAAATGCAAAAAGGAGAAGTTAATAATGAAGCCAAAGAGACTTACAAGAAAGTCTGACATGACTGAATTTCATTGAAACCAAAATGAAAAAAATGTCCCCAAATTAATTAATATTGATTGTGTATAAATAAAACAGAAGTATTAACTCAACATCATTACTACAAACTACAAATACCCACTTCTACTTTTCTGAACATGCTAAGTTTTAAAAAGGTTATCTTTGGGGCACCTGGGTGGCTCAGTGGGTTGAGCCGCTGCCTTCGGCTCGGGTCTTGATCTCAGGGTCCTGGGATCGAGTCCCGCATCGGGCTCTCTGCTCAGCAGGGAGCCTGCTTCCCTCTCGCTCTCTCTGCCTGCCTCTCTGTCTACTGTGATCTCTCTCTGTCAAATAAATAAATAAAATCTTAAAAAAAATAAAAAAAAATTTAAAAAAAAAGGTTATCTTTATGAAATTATCATTTTCTTAGTCCATTTGGTCTACTATAACAAAATACCATAGACTGGGTGCCTTATAAACAACAGAAATTTATTTCTCACAATGTTGGAGGCTGAAAAGTCCAAAGTCAAGTCACCAGTAGATTTGTTATCTGGTGAAAGCTTACTTCCTGATTCACAGAAATCTGTGTTCCCTCCATGTCCTCACATGGCAGAAAGGGCAAGGGAGGTCTCTGGGGTCTGTTTTTTGTTTGTTTGTTTGTTTGCTTGTATTTGTTTTAGATTTACTTATTTATTTGAGAGAGAGAGAAACAGGGTGAGCAGGGGGAAGGGAAGAGGGAGACAACAGACTCCCCACTGAGCAGGGAGCCAGATGCAGGGCTTGATCCTAGGACCCAGAGATCATGACCTGAGCAGGAATCAAGAGTCAGATCCTTAGGCACCCCTCTGGGATCTCTTTTATCAGAACACAAATTCCTTTCCTGAGGGTTCTGCCTTCACAATCTAATCACCTCCCAAGACCCCCGATTTACAAATACCAAATACCATCACAATGGGGATTGGATTTCAACCTATGAATTTTGAGAGGACATAAACATTCAGTCAATGGCATCATTACATTTCCATATGCTATCTTTGATTATTTTAGCACATACAAATCATAAGCAGTTAGTTACCAAAATAATAAATACAAATCCATATTTTTAAAAAGTTTTAATATATATTAATGATGCCACTTCTTTATTTTCAATTACCTGGTAAATGTGTTACTCATATTATTTTTTCTCAGCTCCTAATGCAAAGTTAATTTTGGAGAGCTATAGATAAAAGTAGCTGGTTTTAGAAAAGTGACACAAGCACACAAAATAATTGTATCCCAAAAGACTAAATTTAAGTTAATGCTAAAAGAGATTTAAAGGCTTCAGGAATCCCAACTTCCAAAACACTCTTTCTATCGTAATTTTAAGCTTTTGGCACTAATATTGATAGGCATTTTGGTGGCAGAAATTTTTTCAACCTAAGCTCAATAAAAGTGGATATAAATCAGTGTGTATACTTTGCTAAATTTGGCATATTAAACCAGTTTTGGATTTAGGAAGATGAATTTAAATCTCACAGTTCCCGAGAAACTTTCCTCATACTTTTGAATGCATACTATCATGAAAATAAAGAGTAAGATATAAGTAAATAAAAATAAAACCATTTTCCCTTCTCCAATAAAATGACAAGGCTCTTAAATACACAGAAAATTGTGTGAATGATCTTCAGAGCTTTGACATTCAGCAGAATAATTTACATGAGATTCCAGAGTAGCTAACAGTATGAAAAAGAAAAAAAGGGAGAAAATTGAATGCTTTTTTCAAATTATACAGAAAAGGTGTCCTATTGAGAGTAAACTGATGGTTGGAGGAGGGGGTTAAATAGTTGATGGGGATTAAGGAGGACTCTTGTGATGAGCACCTAAGTGCTGAATCACTATATTGTGCCCCTGAAACTAATGTTACACTGTATCTTAACTAACTGAAATTTAAATAATTTTTTTTTAAATGTGAAGAATGCTAACCAAAATGATAGGACAACATTCATGGAAGGCAGTTTCAAATGACTTGTGAAGAGAACCTAGGTGACTCGGTTAAGCAACTGCCTTCATCTCAGGTCCTAATCCCAGAATCCTGGATGGAGCCCTACTTCATGCTCCCTGCTCAGCAGGAAGTGTGTTTCCTCTCCTGCTGCCCCTGCCCTTGCTTTGCTCTCTTGCTCAATCTCTCTAAAAAAAAATTAATAAAATCCTTAAAAAATGAAATGATGTGTGAAAAACTTGAAAAATATAGTTATCTATTAGTACAGCAATTTTACTTTGGAGATGGAGATTTTTTTCCTAAAAAAAAAACTAACCCCTAGCAAATCCAGTTTCATCATTACCAGTCAAGTATCTTATCATTTCTGAATCCCACTTTTCTCCTTTGTTAAATAATGCTTACTTCACAGAAGTGAAATAATAGAAATGTGCAAACAGTATAGTTCCTGGCATAGAGGACAAAATGAGTAAAATTCTATCTCTCCATTTCTGAGTCCTTTTATCCTTCTGTGCTCCACTTAAATTCCTTCTTCTTCAGGAAATTTTGTTACTGTATTCTGGAAGAGATCTTTTCACTGCTGAGCTCTGAAAGCCAATTTCTCCACCTCCTTTATGGTAAAATCATAACTTTTTTATTTTGTAACAGAGTCAGATTGGTACATGTCTACACTCCCACTTGGCTATATGCTCCTCAAGAATTTAGCTTTCTTCAGAATTCATGGACATCTTTTTTTGTTGTTGTTGTTGTTGTTTTTGTTTTTGTTTTTTATCTTTTTAATTTTTATTTTTTTTATAAACAAATTTTTATCCCCAGGGGTACATGTCTGTGATGTGGTATATATACACGATGGAATACTATGCAGCCATCAAAAGAAATGAAATCTTGCCATGGACATCTTTTTAAAGGTCGGGATTCATATGAGTCATTTGAGATCCACAAAAAGAAAACAACAAAAAGGTGGAATCCCTGGTAAGAAAGAGACAACTTTGTAGTCTTCATACTCTCAGCACAGTGTTGGTGATTACAAATCATTGAAATACTACTGTGCAGGGGATCCTGGGTTATTACTTATAACTTATAACTTAGTAGGAAAGGGGGGTGGGATAATGGACATTGGGGAGGGTATGTGCTATGGTTAGTGCTGTGAAGTGTGTAAACCTGGCGATTCACAGACATGTACCCCTGGGGATAAAAATACTTTATATGTTTATAAAAAATAAAAAAATTTAATAAGAAAAAGAAACAATGGGAAAAACAAATAAAAAAATTTACAAAAAATATAACATAACTTATATTACTTATAACTTTCTTTGGGTTGCTAATAAGTAAAACAACCAGAAGATTTGTTAACTTAGGAAAAGCTAAAAAACTTGGTGGCAAAATGAATAGAAGTTGTATCAATTCATAGTTTGGACCTTGCAACAGTGATGTATTGTGAAAAATTGAAGAAGATACAGATTTGAAAGAGATACCAATATTGTAAAAACAAAAACAAAAAAAGGACTTCTGAACAATAATGAAAAAGTTAGTTATTTATAGTTATTTAGCAGTGAGACAAAAATACAACTTAATAAGTCTCCTGAAGCATACAAAAGTTCAATGTTATATGTAAAATGACTATTCTCTTTTCCATAGAGAATTTTAAAATTGCAGTTAAATTGAGCAAGAACTCTTTTGTTAAATTTAAAAGACTGTTTTGCTAAACTCTGGAGCAGATTAGTAGAGGAGTTCTTAGAAACACTTTTTTTTAAGGTGCAAAAGATCAAATAGATAATGATCTCCCTGAGATGAATTAGGCTTAGTATTATCTATACAGTGGAACAAATACGAAACCATCTGAAGCTCAGTATTCAGTAATTGTATTCTGCCAATGTACAGAATTGTTTTAATTCTTAGATCTATTTCATTGAAGTCTTGATATTTTGTATAATTGAGAGAAAGCTTTCAAAAATTCAGGCATTTTAAATAAACCCTTTAGCTTTAAGATTTTCTCTAAGACTATTTCAGGTGAAGTAACTCCTACAAGTGAAGATAAAATAATGGTTCCATTTTACTGTCTTTTAAATTCAGTAATAATGGCTTGTAATTATAGAGCATCTCCCTTCCATGGAGCTTAATGTGTTTTACGGACACTGCCTCATTAATCCTTCCACCTTCTTTTTAAGGTAGGTATCATGGTCTTCATTATACAGATGGAGAACCTGAGGCACAGAGAAGTTAATTGATTTGCCCAAGGTCACACAGCAAGTAAGTGACAAGGCTGTGACTTTTGACTCATCATCTAATGTCTTGCATGCCAGGCCATTCAGCTTTTTCCATTGGGGAGAAATAATCCATTCATTTTTATCAAAGTTCAACTACAGGCTGCTAAATTCCTTGGGGCAAAGTTGCATAGTGCAATTTCACACCACAGCATTGGCACACTGTCAATTTACACAGAGGAGATCTCATACTGAGCTACAAGGTTACTAATAAAAATAGAGAAAAAAAGAGATCTAAAAATGGCTCTCTGAGATGTCTGAGTTTGTGCTGCTAAGAACTCACACTATCCTTCTCAAACAAGCGGCAGCATAAAAACCTGCAAGTTTCAGATATCAAATTCTAACCATCGTAAATGTTTTGAAAACATTTTAAAGGTGATAAAACAAAAGCCTTAACTAGGTCATAGTAAAAGAGTTTTACAGATGTGCTTCATTTATTTATGCATGTGTATTTTTATTGATTTGTCTAAACCACACAACCTCCTCTATCTAGTCTTTGCAAAACATTCATAAATAAGCACCCTCTTCCAAACAAGACACATAACCAGCACATTAAAAAGTTATCGCTTCAAAACAACAGCAAAACATTACGTGAACCCACTATCTAATCTGCACAATAAATCGTTCATTGTGTAAGACCTAAAGGAAGAGAATCCAGACACAAAGGTTGTCTGATTATTTGATATCCCAGTATCCTATCTAAGTGAGCAGCACAGAATACCATTTTCTCCGTGGCTGAAGATGCAATAACACCATTCAGCAGCCCATTTGTACTGCTTAGCCCAAAATAGAAAGAATTCAAAGAAGTGCTGAAATGTAGCTTTCTTCACTCCAAATAAGTCTCAGAAGATTATTGTCATTAATGATTTTTTCCTCTGAAGCATAACCAACCAAAAGCTGTAGAAATTCTTACCTGATTTAATGTCCTGTAGACACTGCAAAGTGTTAGTGAAAGTAAAAAAAAAAAAAAAAATAACAAAAATCCTTTCCCATAAAACAATATTGATGTTTCATTAGAGAATGGCCTCCTCCATGCAGTTTTCACAGATTTCCAGTGGGTTAAAACTTCAGTTCACTTCTGCAGGCACTAGAGAAAATATTGCCTGCTTATATGGGGCTGTTAGGCCCAAACCCCTGAAATGGATTATGCCTTAATGTTCTGAGACCTATTTGGTCAAATCCCTGCCTACAGACTTGGACCTGCCTGACACTTACTATAAGGTCAATGCTGGTTCTTCCTTATTTCTTAAGAAAAGATGAAAATAAACAAATCTTGCCTCTCAACAACTCACTTTCTTAGAAAGCAAACTCAGCATGGATAGGAGTCTTTTCATTTACTGATGAATTCCAAAAGTCTGCAACAAAGATTGCAATAGACATTTGTTAAAGAAATAAATAAAATGAAAAAAAATTCTTGTTAAAAACAAAGTCATGCTATTGCCTGTGTATACTATCTTAGAAAGGTATTTTACATTTTTACTACCAAAGGAATATGTCATGCTTATAAGATTTCTGGAACAATGTTGTCTGTGAACTGGTACCAGTTGTTATCCATTGTTCCTAAATTTCATACTGGTTAAGAGTCAGGCTGGGTTTTAGTCACAATTGTATACTTAATACCATGTAACTGTGCCTCAGTTTCTTCTTCTCCAAAATTAGAATAATCATAATACCTACCTCATATTATTATGAGGATTAAATGAATCCATGTATGCAGAACTCATATCAAGATCCCTGAAAAGTATTAAGCGCTATGTAAACGTGAGCTATTTTTCAGGGAGAGGCCTGCCTGTTGATCATACTTCAAATGATGTTATTAAGCCAGAATTCCATTTAATCATTGCTAACAATGTTTGTCTCCATAGAGGGTATGAATAGAACATGAGCACCCTCCTTCCTTTAAAGCAGATGTTTCTGCTTCTTCCATCACCCCCTGATTTTCTCTCCCCCGCAAAACAACAAGCAACAATTCTCACATGCATAGGAATTAGACTAATGTAAATTATGGATGATGTGTAAAATCTAAATTCTATGCAAAACATTTCTTTGCTGAGTCACCAGGCTTCCTGGCTTCCTAAAAATTCAGGCTCACTTTTTTAAAAAGAAGAAAAATTAGGTCTGAACTTGAGAATATGTCAGCTGTGGTTCTTGGCAAGTATCCATATCAAAGTAACCTTGAGAATGTGTGCTCATCAGTGTTAGGATATATCTTGTTTCCTTTGTTGCTGTTGTTGGGTCATAGAAAGGATTTCCACCTAGAATCCATATGCTTAACACAGTTTCCCCCAGAAAGAACCATTACCTTCAAATAGGATTTTTTTTTTCCTCATAAAACATCATACTAAATTAGTTTCCCAGAGAAGCCTCTGGCTTTGGACCTCTTAACCATCCTTGAGATGAGAGGTATTTATCAGAAGAACTGTCAAGGCAGGGACAATATTTCAGACTTTTAAGATCACCAGTATCTTTTTTTTTTTTTAAACAAGTACCACAAAACAAAACAAAACAAAACAAAAAAATAGACAAAACAAAGGAAAGGGAGGGAAAAGAAAGGGGGAGAAAAGGAAAGGAAACAAAAGCAGAGGGATCCAGTAATGAAGTGACTATTGTAGGCACAAGGCATATTTGAATGTCCCATAATGCGGAAAGTGTGATAGGAATCGCCATTCAGACTTGTTCTAGTACTTCACCTACACTTCTTTTGCTGGCCATGAAACACCTTCTTATGAGACAGTGTCAGTGACTGCCAATGCCCTCACAACAGCTCTACCCAGCCTACTTCTTTTCCAATCTCAGAACTAAAACCCCTGTCCTGTAAGTCACACTCCGGTATTCCTGAATCCTCTCTTTCCATTATACTTGACATGTAATCCAACAGATAACTCCACAGACTCTATCTATAGAACATATTCTAAATTGGATCACTTCTCACCATCTTTACTGTTACCTCCCTAGTTCAAACTCTATGGCAACAACCTCTCAACTAACCTCTTTGCCTTTACTCTTGCCTCGCAATCCATTATCCCCAGATATCAAAAGCAATCTTCCATCCGTTAAAACATGTCAGATGGCTTCCCTTTACATTTAAAATAAATCTCAAACTCCTTAGTCTAGAGTAAAAAGTCTAAGATGGCCTAGTGTTACCTTTCGTATTATCACTACCATGCTCTGCACCAACTAGATAGACTTTCTTCCTGTTCTTTGAATATGCTAAGCTTATTTCTGTCCCAGGGATTTAGGATTTGTTGTTTCTTCATGCTGCAATGTGTTTTCCTGAGACCTTCACATTACTGGCTACCTCATCATTCCAGTTGCAGATCAAACATTACCTCCTTATGCATGTCTTCTGATATCATCCACACTAGGATAATCTCCACACACCCTATCTCCCTATTGTGCTTTATTTTCTTTATCTTTATCTTATATGTTTGTTTATATTGTTAATTGATATAGATCAGAATTTTTCTGTCTTATTCCTACTCTATTCCTAGGTCCTTGACAAATAGCATGCTCTTATTAAATATTTGCTGAAGAAGAAAGTGGGTAAACAAAGGAATAGAAGAAATCAAGGAAAGCTAGGGATATATTAAAGAAAGAAGAAATCAAGGAAAGCTAGGGATATATTAAAAATCACCAGATCTGGGATGCCTGGGGGGCTCCGTCGATTAAGCATCTGCTTTTGGCTCAGGTCGTGATCTCAGGGTCCTGGGATCCAGCCCCTCATCACATCGGGCTCCCTGCTCAGCAAGGAGCCTCCTTCTTCCTCTCCCTTCTTCCTCTCTTCCTTCCTTCTGTACCCCTAGCTTGTGTTCTCTCTGTCAAATAAATAAATCTTAAAAAAAAAAAATCACCATATCTAAATCCCTTATTCTTGTGATGGGACAGTAAAATAATTTGCCCAAAATGATAAAAGAAATAGTATTCTGTGTGTATCTGAAACTCTAGACAATTCCATTAGCCACACTGCATCCCAATACCATAACCACTGTGATGGAACTACAAAAAGCTACCAAGTAAATCATACAATTGCTATAAAAGGAGAGATCAAAAACTCACTATAAGTTAGTTCATTATGTTTTCAAAGTCTGACCTGCTTTGGAAGCCCCATTGAAGTCTCAATACATCAATGTACTCCTTGTCATCTTTCTGTGAGTCAGAACCTGTACATTCTTTAAGTGCTGAAGATACAGCTAAGCAACAATTAAAAATATAAAGCAAATATAGTATGTCACAGTAAGATAATTATTGTGATAAAAAATAAAGCAGGAAAGGGGGTACAGAGGACCTGGAGTCAGATATATGGCCAGCTTTAAATGACATAAGCAAGAACCTGAAAGAGTTATTTCTGAAAGAACATTTTGGCATTTTCAATATTTTTAATAAAGAAATTCAATATTAGTCGTTATCATTACTGTAGAACGCAACCTTTACTTTATTTCCAAATATGTTAGAGAAATTTTCTTTTTCTCATATTTTATTGTAAAAAACACACTCCTACATTCAGCAAAATTGTATTAATCAAGGTAATGATTGAGTATTGGTAGATCTCTCCCATTTTATTCTAATTCATATGAGGTTTGAATTGTTAAAAGTCAATTTTTTAATATAGCATATTTTAGATTTGATTTGATAACATCCTTTTCCTTTTTCTGAACAGTCCCAGTCCTTTCCTGTCCAGTCAATTTCATGTATATCCTATATACTTTATGAAGCCTCATAAAACAACTTAATGGCACAGGATGGTGAAAATGTGAAATTGAAATATGGTACAGATTATGATGTTTATAAAGATAGTTAAAAATTAATCTAGCAGCCTCAGATGTTTTTAAGAAATTGGCAGTCTAATGGTGAAATAAACACACACATAATTTGAGGCAAAACTTTTTTTTTTTATAACTACACCAGCTATTTACAAAAAGACACCTCATTCTGTCTTCTGACTTTCATTATATTCAGTATGCATCAGGATAATACTCCCAGGAGAATTTTCAGGATTATTCATTCTTTGAATAATGGCTTGTATGTGGGCTTCAAAGAAATGCAGTAGGAGTGGGAAGAAAAACATTTTCATTTCCAAAGGAATGTTCTGAATTTCCCAAGGGACACTGAGAAGAGATTTCATTGAACTGAGGGACACCTGACAGCCACTTAAGTGACTCAGTACATTCACGGTAAAAACTGTTTTCCCTCCTCCCCATATCCTAGTTTTATGCATGACAACAACTTGGTATTCAAATAATGCATAATCTCACTTATAGTACAGGGAATTCATTAATGGGTAATGCAGAGAGTAAGTGATACAATGTCATCCATAGAAAAAACAAAGCGTTCCTTTGTAGCAGAATAAGGTTTTATTCAGCCTGTTCTGAATTGAAAGTCCTGAGCCCCTTCTCTGCTTTGAGACAGTTTGGCTTTCAACAGAAGCTGCTGAAGAAATGTAGTTTTGAAAATGGCAAATGTATTTTGATCAGCATTAAATTCAGGACACTACTCTTCTGTTACTCACTTCGTCTGGTGATACCTTTCTTGGCCAAAGAAAAGTGGGTTCAAGTCAATGGAAAATAGATGGCTTGAACATGTAACCACAATGCACTTAAGTCAGCTTTATATCCAAATTCTTCCTTCATTTTTCTTGTAAGGGTTTGCGAAATTTAAAATATGAATCTAAGTTCATGAGCATATAATGCACTGTTATCCTGCACATAAATGTTGAAATGAGATGGAGTAAAAATGGCAGAACTGTTAGAATTTTTTTCCATATAAATAATTGTTATTAAATGTGAGCACATGAAATGCATACTTTTTTGTGCTTTATTCTAGTTAAGTAGATGAAATACTATTCATGAAGGTAATGAATAACATCTATAATAAAAGTTTGGTTTTTTTTTTAATCATAAATGCAGTTTTCTACTCTCAGAGATTTTACTAAATGAATGCAGAAGTGATACTTGCAAAGAGTACAAATTTTGATCACTGGGAACTTTACCCACTGGTTGAATGATTACATCTCCCATTAGCATCCAGATATTAAAATTTTCTCTATACTGTCAAGAATTCATAAACCCATTCATTCATTCATTCATTGAGTTTAATTATTTTAACAACTCATTGATGTCTGCTGTACACCAAGTCCTGCTTTCAATGTGGGAAGTTCAGGCAGATATGGAAACATTGTGGGGATTTTAAGAGAGGATGATCTATGAGGATTGGTATAAGAAGAACTGGAGAGGCTATAAGGAGACTAGGGAAAAGCATTTTGTTCCATAGACATGATGGTAGCTGGATCTAGAGAAGTGGCTGTGAAAGAAAAGCATAGTGAATGGACATAAGTGAAACAGAGAGGGCATGATTCTGACATCTAATGTCAATGACTATGCTCTGGATATACTTTTTGACTCACTGAGATATATTTTATACCTGAAGTTATGTTGGATAAGGTATATTAGGAAGAATGATTAAAATGACAATATAGCAATTTTTTAAAGCCAAACCAAGGCGAACTCAAAATATAGAAATTTGGTAAAAAGAGATAAAACTAGAAGTAGAAACCAAGATAGTAACCAGAGGCAAGAGGGAAGCCAGGAAAGACTGATATTGTTTCTTCCATGAGGAAATGCATCAAGAAAAGAGTATCTAGTAATGTCTAATAATGTGAAGGAACTAAACAAACTAAAATATAAAATAAAATAAAATAATTAAGCCTTTGATAAAATAAACAAGGAGATCTGAAAGAACAAAGTTTTCATTTTGCAAGCTGATGCACAGCAGGGATGACAGCCTCCAAAGAAACTGCTTCAAAGAGATTAAACAAGGAAAGGGATTTATAGGGCTTTTGCAGATGAAGCCATGCTAAGGACAAGTAGGAGCAATTCTAGAAAAATAAACTGCAAGTCTTTAAGCATTCTGAAATACAAACTTTCAGCAAAATAAGTCATTAATTGGTGTGAGCAAGAAAAAAAGGACCTCTGCAGGTTCCTTGAGAAAGGTACAGGTTGTTATTTCTAATAACTGCTTTAATGCGGGATGGAGTAGAATTTTCCATCTGGGGTAAATGGGACCTGGGAAAATGTTGTAAGAATAGGAAGACTCAAGTGATTTCAGGGAAATACAGCCTTTCATCTAAAATATATTAGCTCAGTATGCCAACTTGGATGTTGTTGGCAACTTTAAAAGAAAAAAGCAGAATGGAATATTTGGGGAAAATAAAGAAAAGAAAACCTTATTAGGAGTTTGGAAAAGTCTTTTGAGAAAGTTAACTCTAAATTAAATGTGAAAGAAAGGAGTAGTTAGAGTTGTGTGCAGTAGATGGGAGAATGTGTACAAATGAGTGATTTATATTTTATTTAATTTTTTATCATGTATTATAATGTGTTATTATAATCAACACATTACTAATTTATTATTTATTGATTGATATTATAAACTAGAACACGTGGAAATGAAAGATCTAGTGGAGAGGGAAACATTGGTGACAGAGACAATAACCAACGGTACAAAGTTTAAGAGGTGGGAAGGAATAGAATCAAAATAACAGTTACGGCATCTAAACTTTATTATATCAGAATAGAAGATGATTGCAAATGGGAATTACTTTAAATTTGGTATCAAGAAGGCTAGGAAATCCCAATTTGATGACTTCTATGTTGTCTATGATGAAAACAAAAATCATCTGACAAGAGTGTGTGAGAATAAGGGAAATGAGATATAAGAGAAGGTTGAAAATTTTTTATATTGTTACTCAGAAGAGTGGGAGAAGAGGCTGGCAAGAGAAACAGAGTAAAATTGACTGGAAATAATGAAGGTCCAATAAATATTAATCACCATTTATGTTATGGACCCAAATGTTCAGAGAAGAGAGTGTTGTCTTTTCCAACTTTGTTCCGGGGCTTCATTCATTTATTGCAAAAGCGGACGGCTGAATCTATCTATGGTTAGAGCTTTGCCAAGAAAGTAAATAGGCTGCTTTTTCACATAAGAAGGCAAGTGTATCTCTAACAAAAGTAAGAAACCTTTTGAAAAAGCAAGTGATATGTACCTTGGAAGAGCGAGAAGTACAAATAAGAATGTCAGAATGGATGAAAGTGGAAAATACAAGGAAGAAAGAAATGATGTAAAAACTGTAATAGCTGTAAAAGATCAATAAAATGAAAGGAATGAAAAGAAATATTTGAAAAAATATATAAGATAAAAAGACAGAATTTCATGTGCTCCCCCTTAAATTAGTCCATCTGACATAATTTTGCATATCTTTTAATTATAAGTCTAGTTTGGGGGTTGGCAGACTATGGCTCATGGGCCAAAATGAACTACCAGCTATATTTGTAGATAAAGTTTCATTGGAACATATTTATATAAAGTCCACCTATTTGCATATCATCTATGGCTGCTTGGGGATACTACACTAGAGTTGAAAAGTTGCAGCAGAGGCTCCTGGGTGGCATGGTTTGCTAAGCTTCTGCCTTCAGCTCAGGTCATGACCTTGGGATCCTAGGATAGGGCCCCACATCAGGCTCTCTGCTCCGCAGGGAGCCTGCTTCTTCCTCTCCTGCCTGCCACTCCTCCTGCTCATGCCCTCTGTCAAATAAAAAGAAATCTTTAAAAAAAAAAAAAAAGTTGCAACAAAAATTATATGGCCTTCAAAACCAAAAATATTTGCTATTTGAAAATATACACACAAAAATTTGTGTATGATGCCTAATCTAAATTAAAATTGTGAGGATATTTACAGAGTAACAGATTATATTCAAAATAAAAATTTTTGGATGCATAAATAATTCTTCAGACAAAATTGCAACTCATTCATTTAATGAATAATTTTGAGTCCAATCAAAGTATCAGACTATTTTCTAGACACTGAATATTTAACTTTCAAAAAATGGGGGAAGTCTATACACCTAATAGGTTTACATTTTAGTAGAAAGGAAAATTCAGCAAGTACAATTGATAATTAGTATTAAATACTACATAAGCAAAAAAATTGGTGAGAAGAGGACTTAGTTACTTGAGATGGGCCTCAGAGGAGCATCCGCAGCATAAAAATGAGATCCAGGGATGCCTGGGTGGCTCAGTGAGGTAAGCATTTGCCTTTGGCTCAGGTCATGATCCTGGGGTCCTGGAATCAAGTCCAGCATCAGGCTCCTTGCTCTGCGGGGAGCCTGTTTCTCTCTCTGACTGTTACTGACCCCCACTTGTGCACACTCTCTCTCTGACAAATAAATAAATGAATAAAATCTTTAAAAAAAAAAAAAGAATGTTAGAAAAAAGAGAGAGGAGAGACCGTAATACACTAAAGAACATTCCAGGCAGAGGGACTAAAGACAAGACTCCAAAGCTAAAATAAACTTGACATATTTAAGAAAGAGGAAGTGGGTCTGTTCCCTGGAATTATCAGACAAGTGGGAGAGTAATTTTAGAATAGTTTAATCAGATAGATAAAAGACAATTCGTGAAACACTTTGTAAATCTTCAATTAAAACAGAAACCCCCTAAATTATTTAAAGTAAGTGAAATAGTCAACTACTTTAGTTTTAACTAATCACTGGCTGCTATGTAGAGTTGTGAGGTGACAGGTGGAGAATAGATTGTAAGCACGAGAGTAGAAATAGGGAGACAAGTTAGAATGCTATTGCAATTTCCAAGGCCAGAGTTGAAATGGTATGGATTTAGGTGGATGGCAGGAGACATAGGGAAAATTGAAATGATTCTAGATTTTTTTTTAAGTAATGGAGGTAATGGTATTTGCTGATGGAATGAAGCAAGGATGAGAAATATATATGAACAAATGATAACTTTTTTGGTTTTGAATGAGACATTTGGTAGATATGGAAATAGAACCCTTTTAGTACATTATTGAAAACTGGAGAAGATATAGGTGTGGAGAGAAGCCAAGGGTTCTCTTTAAAACAACATCAAATCAGAATATTCTTTGTCTTAGTGAAGAGCTTGCATAATTAATTTGGTATTTATCTGCCGTTCCAAAGAGGTTGGTGTTAGGCATAGATTGCGGTGGTATTGGAACATATGAAACTAGAGAAGCTAACCTCAAAATTATGCTAAGATAGAAAACAGAAGGACACTCAGAATGGGAAATACAACATTTAAGAGTCAAGAGAGGGGTTCCAGCACCAAAGATGGGGTAGGAGTTCAAGAAAGATGGCAGACAAAATGTTGAATTTTGTGTGAAGGAAACCGAGAGAATAAAAACTTAAAATAAAAGAATCACTGTTTCTGATGTATATGATAGAGAAAGAATAAAAACAGAATTGAGTGATAGAGAAAGAATAAAAACAGAATTGAGTTTTGAATTTGGAAACATAATTTTTTTTTATCTTGATAGAGCCAAAGGAGTGGAAGACAGGTTAGAGTAGATTGAGGAGAGGATGTGATGTGAAATGATGACATAGTCAACTTTTTCAAGCTTTTTTTTAAAATATAGGGGAACAAAAGGAAAGATGGGAGGTAGAGAGGGGATATTGACTCATGGGGTATTGTTAATACAAAAAATTCTAAAGCATGTTGTATTCCTATGTGAATAATTCAGTGAGGTATTGAAATATTGATAATGGGGATAATTGATGGAGAGACATTCTGGAAAAGAAGAGAGAGACTCATCTCTACAGCAGCAGAGGAGGAGTTGGCATAAAATTATAGCTAAGGCAATTCTTACATTGTAAAAGGAAAGAAGGCAAATGTATGAATAAGGATTTTTAATAGATTGATGCATTTTTTGGTAGGCATATGAAGTAGCTCCTGTCTGATTACTTCTATTTTCCTCATAATGGATGAGATTGTGTCATCAGTTGAGATTTTCTAGCATTTCAGCCCAATTCTTGCTCCCTATGATGCTATTCCCTGTGTCAGAAGTGCTGTAACCCCAGAAATTGCATTTTTCAGGCAGCCTTATTGTCAGAGTTTTGGAATATGTTGCCAGTGGGAAGTCCCCAGGGCTGATGAGAAGAGGAGGAAGCAAGAGGGTTTTTGAAGGGGCAAAACATAAGCTTGGGTTCCTGGAGCAATTGCTCCAGAGTAATGTCTATTTTTTTTTAAGATTTTATTTATTTATTTGACAGACAGAGATTACAAGCAGACAGAGAGGCAGGCAGAGAGAGAGGAGGAAGCAAGCTCTCCGAGGAGCAGAGAGCCCAATGCAGGGCCCAATCCCAGGACCCTGGGATCATGACCTGAGCTGAAGGCAGAGGCCTTAACCCACTGAGCCACCCAGGTACCCCCAGAGTAATGTCTATTTCTTTTGGGGGGCAGGGGTAGTAATTTCCTAAAGTTATTGACTTCCACTTAACACAACCTCCCCTTTTTAAATTTTTCAGTCCTTCTAACACTTTTGCAACCTATTTCCCTCTACAATATCTTTTGCTGCTTGCGCCAGATGGAGTGGCAGCTTGTGTTTTATTACCTAAATCTGGACAGTTGCTGCTGTGATGAAGGCTGAGGAAGAGAAGGTATGAAATAGTCATATTGAGAAGAGTAGTATATGGTGCTCTAAAAGCAACACTTTTATTCTTGAAATAAGACAGAGTTGAAGAATCTCAACTACTTAGCCCCTTTCATTTTGCCCCTGCTGTGGTATGTGGTTCATGAAGCAACTCCAGAAAATCACCCAAGTACCATGGAGCCTAATTTTGAAATCCCCAGTAAATGCTTTACTATGCCATACAACACTAGCAACATAAGCTTGCTCCCCCAAAATTGGAGCCCTGTCAATGGCAGAACTTCTTAACTTGTTAGACCATTTTACTTTCTAAGCAAATTTATTTTTTTAGAAATTCTTAAATGTGCTATTCTATAATTTTCCTCCATGGGCTGTGTTTGTTTTGTGATCACTTTGAAAAAAAAAAAAAAGAATTTCTTCTTCACAAAACACCCCTTAAATATTTTAGGATACCTATTATGAAGACTCTCCTTTTTATTTGTTTATTTATTTATTTTTTAAATCTTCAGGGTCTCTCCTTTTATTTTATTTTATTTTTTTTTTAAAGATTTTATTCATTTATTTGACAGAGAGAGATCACAGTAGACAGAGAGGCAGGCAGAGAGAGAGAGAGGGAAGCAGGCTCCCCGCTGAGCAGAGAGCCCAATGCGGGACTCGATCCCAGGACCCCGGGATCATGACCTGAGCCGAAGGCAGCGGCCCAACCCACCGAGCCACCCAGGCGCCCCAGGGTCTCTCCTTTTAGACATTGATACTGAGTCTACTCAGTATGTTGTCTTCTGGACCTAATCAATTTAGTTAATATCCCTCTTAAATCATGGAGGCTGGAATTATATAAGTACAGTATAAACAACCTGGGGAAAAATGACATAGTTACTTCCCTCACCTCTAACTTTACATCAGCACTTATTAGAAACTTAACTCCACTGATAAGTATTTCAGTAACAGTCAAGTAAAATAGCTAAGTTTTTTGGGGGGGGGGCATTTCATGTTGTGTTTTTGACTGTATAATCTCCACATTTATAAATGTCGTTTTTAGACAAATTCAAGGTTTTACATTCATGTGTATTTAATTTTGTTTCATTGGATTTGGCTTCTTTTTAGGCCTTTTCTTATACATTTCTTTAGTCATGCACCACATTCACTATACCCACCTATCTAATTACATCAACTGGCATATTTTATCATCATAGCATTTTTACTTTCATCTAAATCAATGTCTAAAATATTTATGGATGATTACTATAGGATTACTAGGGAGACTTAAAATCTATCTACATTGTTTAAAATATCACTGTGTTATTTAGGACTATCAGAACTAAGAGAACATGAAGAATAGAAAACCTAAAAGAGGGAGGCAAATGGGGAAAGCTACAGGCAGAAACCAAAGATGATAGTGAAGATTGACACAAGTAAGGAAGGGTGCTGTATTATTTGCTATGGCTGCCATAACAAAGACCACAGACTGAGTGGCTTAAGCCAATGGAAATGTATTTCATTTTTTTTTAAATTTCCTCACAGTTTGGAGGCTAGAAGTTCAAGATCAAGGTATCAGCAAGCTTCATTCCTCTGAGGCCTTTCTCCTGGGATTCCAGATGGCCACCCTTTTGCTGCCTCTTCATATAGTCTTTCCTCCTTGCTTATAAATCTCTGTTGTCCCTCTATGTGTCCAAATCTCTTCCTCTTGTAAGAATAGCAGTCAGCTTGGAATAGGACTCACCATAATGGCTCTCATTTTAATTTGGTCATCTCTTTAAAGGCCCTCTATCCACACAATCATATTCTGAATTATGGGGGGTTTGGGTTTCAATCATTCCTGATTAAAACACTTCAAAGTATAGGGATAGAGGGAACATTCCTGAACTTCATAAAATCTATCTATGAAAGACCCACAGCAAACATCATCCTCAATGGGAAGAAGCTCACAGCCTTCCCGTTGAGATCAGGAACACGACAAGGATGCCCACTCTCACTACTCTTGTTCAACATAGTATTAGAAGTCCTAGCAACAG
>PISX010016903.1:0-44871 GCA_004024625.1 Mellivora capensis | reverse complement strand
GAGGAGAATGCAGGCAGCAACCTCTTCGACCTCAGCCGCAGCAACATCTTCCTAGGAACATTGCCAAAGGCAAGGGAAGCAAGGGCAAAAATGAACTACTGGGATTTCATCAAGATCAAAAGCTTTTGGGACACCTGGGTGGCTCAGTTGGTTGGACGACTGCCTTCGGCTCAGGTCATGATCCTGGAGACCGGGGATCGAGTCCGGCATCGGGCTCCCAGCTCCACGGGGAGTCTGCTTCTCCCTCTGACCTTCTCCTCGCTCATGCTCTCTCACTGCCTCTCTCTCATATAAATAAATAAAATCTTAAAAAAAAAAAAAGATCAAAAGCTTTTGCACAGTAAAGGAAACAGTTAACAAAACCAAAAGACAACTGACAGAATGGGAGAAGATATTTGCAAAGGACATATCAGATAAAGTATCTGATATGTATCCAAACTCTATAGTATCCAAATATCTAGATATAGTATCCAAAATCTATAAAGAACTTCTCAAACTCAACACCCAAAGAACAAATAACCCAATCAAGAAATGGGCAGAGGACATGAACAGACATTTCTGCAAAGAAGACATCCAGATGGCCAACAGACACATGAAAAAGTGCTCCACATCACTCGGCATCAGGGAAATACAAATCAAAACCACAATGAGATATCCCTCACACCAGTCAGAATGGCTAAAATTAACAAGTCAGGAAATGACAGATGCTGGCGAGGATGCGGAGAAAGGGGAACCCTCCTACACTGTTGGTGGGAATGCAAGCTGGTGCAACCGCTCTGGAAAACAGCGTGGAGGTTCCTCAAAATGTTGAAAATAGAACTACCCTGTGACCCAACAATTGCACTACTGGGTATTTACCCTAAAGATTCAAATGTAGTGATCCAAAGGGGCACGTGCACCTGAATGTTTATAGCAGCAATGTCTACAATAGCCAAACTATGGAAAGAACCTAGATGTCCATCAACAGATGAATGGATAAAGAAGAATTGGTATATATACACAATGGAATACTATGCAGCCATCAAAAGAAATGAAATCTTGCCATTTGCAATGACGTTGATGGAACTAGAGGGTATCATGCTTAGTGAAATAAGTCAATCAGAGAAAGACAACTATCATTTGATCTCCCTGATATGAGGAAGTGGAGATGCAACATGGGGGGTTGGGGGAGTAGGAAAAGAAGAAAACAAACAAGATGGGATCGGGAGGGAGACAAACCATAAGTGACTCTCAATCTCACAAAACAAACTGAGGGGTGCTGGGGGGGGGGGGGTGGGAAAGGGGGGGGGGGGTAATGGACATTGGGGAGGTTATATGCTATGGTTAGTGCTGTGAAGTGTGTAAACCTGGCAATTCACAGACATGTACCCCTGGGGATAAAAATACTTTATATGTTTATAAAAAATAAGAAAATTTTTAAAATAGGACAAAACAAACAAAAAAAATGAAAATGGACAACCCATTTGTAAAGCCAAATATATAGTCAAGTTCAGGATATTCTAATAATGTAATATGGTGGTATATTCACCACTAACTCCAATATAAAGGTTGAAAGGCAAAATAAAAGTATCTATAACCATAATAATTTATTAGTTAATATATAATGCAAACAGGTGTATTAAATCAAAAGCAAACTGTGGAGGGGGAATAAAAATCTAACCTTCCTATGTATAAGTGAAGTTAAGTTGCTATTAGTTTACAATAGACAGTTATATCTGTAAGATGTTTGAAGTATGCCTCAGGTTAAAGAAAAATTCTAGGAAATACAAGATGAAGAGAACAAAAATCAAAGTATACTTCTACAGGAAATTAATTCACAAAGCAAGACAGCAAGAGAAGAAGAAAGGAACAAAAAAACTATAAAATAACAAGAAATCAGTAATATGGCAAAAGTAAGTCCTTACTTATCAATACTTACTTGAAAAGTAAATGGATTAAATTCTCCAATCAAAAAACAGACTGGCTCAGAAAACCCAGATATAAACCTATAATTAGATGGTCTTTGACATAGGTGGAGTGAATATATAATGGGAAAAAGATTGTCTCTTCAACAAATTTTATTGGGAATACTGGATAGCTACATGTAAAAGAATGAAACTGGGTTTCGCCATACACAAAAATAAATGAATTCAAGGCCTAAATGAGAGACCCAAACCCATAAAAATCCTTGAAGAGAACATAGGCAATAATCTCTGTGACATAAGTCATAGCAGTATTTTTCTAGGTATGTCTCCTGAGGCAAGGGAAATAAAAGCAAAAACAAACTAAAGGGACTACATCAAAATAAAAAGTTTCTGCATAGTGAAGGAAACAATTAACAAAACTAAAGGCAGCCTAATTAGTGGGAGAAAATATTTGCAAATGACATATCTGATAAAGGGTTATCATTTAAAATATAAAAAGAAGTCATACAACTCAATAACCAAAAACCAAGTAATCAAAGTAAAAATGGACAGAAGGTGTGCCTGGATGGCTCAGTTGGTTAAGCATCTGCCGTCAGCTCAGGTTATGATCCCAGGGTCCTGAGACTGAGTCCTACATTGGGCTCCTTGCTTCGTGGGGAACCTGATTCTCCCTCTGCCTCTCTCTCTCCCTCTCTTTCTCTTTCATAAATAAACAAAATCTTTTTAAAATAATAAATAAATTAAAAAAATAAAAATGGGCAGGAGACATGAACAGATGTTACTCCAAAGAAGGACATACAGATGGTCAATGAACACATAAAAAGATGCTCAACACCACTCAACATCAGGAAAATATGAATCAAAACTACAGTGAGATATTACTTCACACCTAACAGCATAGCTAATATCAACAGCACAAGAAACAGCAACTGTTGACAAGGATGTAGAAAAAAAAGGAACACTCTTGCATTACTGGTAGGAATGCAAATTGGTGCAGTCATTATGGAAAACAGAATGGAGGTTCCTCCAAACATTAAAAATAGAACTATTCTGGGGCGCTTGGGTGGCTCAGTGGGTTAAGCCTCTGCCTTTGGTTCAGGTCATGATCTCAGGCTCCTGGGATCGAGCCCCACATCCGGCTCTCTGCTCAGCAGGGAGCCTGCTCCCCGCCCCCCACCCCCGCCTGCTGCTCTACCTACTTGTGATCTGTCTGTCAAATAAATAAATAAAATCTTTAAAAAAAATAGAACTATTCTAAGACTCAGAGTTTTCACTGTAGTGTAAAAAACCCTAGTTCTAAGGCATATATGCACCTCTATGCTTACTACAGCATTATTTACAGTAGCCAAACTATGGAAGCAACCCAAGTATACACTGATGGATGAATGGATAAGGAAGATGCGATATATATCACAATGGAAAAATATTTAGCCATAAAAAATAATGAAATCTTGCCATTTGCAAAAATATAGAGCTAGAGAGTATAAGGCTATGTAAAATAAGAAAGACAAGTATCATATGATCTCACTCATACGTGTAATTTAAGAAACAAAACAAAGGAACAAAGGAAAATAGAGAGAAAAAAAACAGACTCTTAACTACAGAAAACAAATCAATGGTTTTCATTGGGGAGGTAGGTGGAGGGTGGGGAAGATAAGGGATGAGAATTAAAGAGTACACTTATCATGTTAAAAAAATAAAATTATAAGAATAAAAAGAATGGTTGAATGGGGGAAAAAAAAAAAGACCCAACTATATTGCCCAAGAGAGACTCACTTTAGATTCAGGTACACACATAGGATCAAAGTGAAGTGATGGAAAAAGATAACTCACGTAAATAGAAACCAAAAAAGAACAGGATAGTTATACTTTGTCAAACAAAATACATCAACTTTAAGCCAAAAATGGTAACAAGAGACAAAGAAGGTCATTATATAATAACAAACTAGTCAATTCATTAAGAGAATATGATAATTCTAAATTATATGCACCCAACATTGGAATACCTAAGTCTACCTGAAGGGAATAATAGACATCAATGTAATGATAATAGTAAAAGACTTGAATATCTTACTTCAATAAGTGGGTAGATAATCCAGAAAAATCAATGAAATATTGTACTTTATACTTCAGACAAAATAGACTTCAAAAACATACACAAAACATTCCATCCAACAGCAGTAGAATGCATACTTTCCCCAATGCACATGCACAGATATATGTTAGTAAACCCAGTTTCAGAAAAATTTAAAAGACTGAAATTACATTAAATATATTTCCTGACAATAGAATGAAACTATAAATCAACAGCAGGAGGAAAACTGAAAAGTTCACAAATATGTGGAAATTAAATTAATCAGCAGCCTACTTAACAACCAAAAGATCACAAAAGAAATCAAAGGAAAATTTTTTGAAATATCTTTTTTTTATTAACATATAATGTATCATTTGCTTCGGGGTACAGGTCTGTGAATCATCAGTCTTCCACAATTCACAGCACTCACCATAGCACATACCCCCCCAATGTCCATAATCCAGCTACCCCTTCCCTTCTCCCCTCCAGCAACCCTCAGTTGTTTCTTGAGTTTAAGAGTCTCTAATGGTTTTTCTCCTTCCCCAGTCCCATCTTGTTTCATTTTTTCCCTCCCTTCACCCCCCCACCCCCTGCCCTTCCTCTCAAATACCTCATATCAGAGAAATCATATGATAATTGTCATTCTCTGATTGTCTTATTTCACTTAGCATAATACCCTCTAGTTCCATCCACATCGTTAAATATCTTGAAACAAATTAAAATGGAAATACAATATACCAAAACCTATGGGACACAGAAAAAGCTGTAATACAAGCTAAGTTTATAGCAATAAATACCAGTATTAAGAAAAGAAAAGGCTCTCAAGCAATCTAAAGTTATACCTAAAGAAACAAAAAACAACAATATAAGTCCAGTGTTGCAAAAGGAAAAACAGAACAAAATCAAATGACAGAACGGAAGAAAAATAGAAAAGATCAACAAAACTAAGAGTTAGTTTCTTGAAAATATAAACAAAACTGACAAACCTTTGTCTAGACTTACTATGGAAGAAAAGAAGAAGATACAAATAAAATTATAATGAAAAGGTGGAATTACAATTGATATCACACAAATACCAAGGATTATAAGAGACATATATGAACAGCTGTATCAACAAATTGTACAACCTAGTAAAAAATGAGTATTTAGAAACACAACCTACCAAGTTGGAATCATAAAGAAACAGAAACTGAACAGACCAGTTACTATGAAAGAAATTGTATCAGTAATCAAAAACCTCCCAACAATGAAAATCCCAGGATGAGATGGTTTCCTTGATTACATCCATCAGACATTTAAAGATGTGTTAATGTCAATTCTTCTCAAACACTTCCAAAAAACTAAAGATTAGGGAACACTCCCATACTCTTTCTATGAGGCTAGTATTACTTGATACCAAAGCCAGATAACAGTACTACAATATAAAAATACAGGCCAATACCTTTGATGAATACAGATGCAAAAATTTAACAAAACTTAGGTAACTGAATTCAGAATACTAAAAGGATCTTGCACCATGATTAAGTGAAATGTATGCCTGAGATGGAAGAATGGATCAACATATGCAAATCAATAAATTCAATACATCACTTTAATAAAATAGAAGATAAAAATCATGTGATCAACCCAGAAAATAAAGAAAAAGCATTTGACAAAATAAAACATTCCTTCATGATATAAATTCTCAACAAATTGGGTATAGAATGAATAGACTTCAATATAATAAAGGTCATATATGACAAGCCCATGGCTAACATACTTAACAAAGAAAAGTTGAAGGATTTTCCTTTAAGATCAATACAATAGTGCCCACTCTCAACACTCATAGCCATAGCATTTAGTCCAAAAAAGTAAAGAAACAAAGGAGGTAAACAAGGAAGGAACAATTAAAAAGAGGAAAAAGTAAAATTGTCTGTTTTCTCTTGACATGATCTTGAACAAGAAAATCCTAAAGAATCCACCAAAAAACTTTTAGACTTAATAAACAAACTCAGCAAAATTTTAGGATAAAAATCAATATACAAAAATCAATTGCATTTCTATACACTAACAATGAACTATATGAAAAGAAAATTTTTAAAGATCTCATTTACAATAAAATAAATGAAATACTTGGGAATAAATTTAACCAAGAAAGTGAAAGATTTCTTTGTTGAAAACTGTAAGACATTAATAAAAGAAAGCCACAAATAAATGGAAAAATACCCTACATTCTTGGATTAGAAGAGCTGATACTGTTAAAATGTCTCTACTACCCAATACAATCTGCAGATTCAACACAATCCCTTTCAGAATTCCAACACCATTTTTGTAGATATTAAAAAATCCTAAAACTTGTGTATAACCATGAAAGACTCCAAAGAGCCAAAGCAATTCTAAGATAGAACAAACCTGGAGGCAAACTTTCTAGTTTTGAATTGTATTACAAACCTATAGTAATCAAAAGAGTATGATTTTGGCATAAAAATAAAAATGCAAATGAACAGAACAGAACCAAGAACTCAGAAATGAAGTTTTGCATATAAGATCAACAAATATTTTACAGGGGGCCAAGAATACTCAAGAGAGAAAGGATAGTGTCTTCAATAAATGATGTTAGGAAAACAAAACTGAATAGTAACACATAGGAGAAAGAAATGAGACCCCTATCGTATATCACTCACAAAAACAAAATGAATTAAGACTTAAATGTAAGATCTGAACACATAAGACATCTATAAGAACATATTAAGGGAGAAAACTTGACACTGGGCTTGGCAATTATTATTTGGATAGAACACCGAAAGAACATAGGATGCCTGGATGGCTCAGTTGCTTAAACCTCTGACTCTTGGAAAGGAAGCAAAATGGTGGAGGAGTAGGAGACTGAAATAGCATTAGGACCCAGGAGTTCCACTAGATAGTTATCACACCATTCTGAACACCTACAAACTCAACAGGAGACAGAAGAGGAGAATAAATTCTTGGAACAGAAAATCGACCACTTCTGGGAAGATAGGACGTGTGGAGAAGTGAATCCAAAGTGATGGGAAGATAAACTGCAGGGGGAGGGGCAGGCTCCTAGCAAGTGGTGCAGCAGCAGAGCACAGAAACAGAACTTTTAGAAGTCTGCTCCACTGAGAGATGTTGCTCCAGAAGCTAACCGGGGGTGGAGCCCTCATGGGGACAGTGTGGTCTCAGGACCCTCAGGGTCACAGAAAGACCAGGGGTATCTGAGTATGGTAGAGCTGGGAGATATTAGAGCAGGGAAGCCAGCTACAGAGATGTAGCAGAGATGGGGGCTCCCAGCTTGAGGTTACCTTAAACTGTGACCCAAGGCACAGGTGGGCCACTGCTCTTCGAGCGGGACCACACAAGTGGCAGATCCAGAGAGAACCCACCTTCCTCCTCCAGGAGGAGTGGTGCAGGAGCACACTGTAGGAATCTGATAGGTTTGGAGACTCCAAACAGGGCTGTGCACCAAAGATAGAAATGCTCAGTCACAGGTTACGTGAGCACATAGCATGGCCAGAGATGGGAGATGGGAGGGGTTGACTAGTTTTCTCTGAAGGTGCACTGAGGAGTGGGGTCCCGAGCTCTCAGCTCCTCTGGACCAGAGATTAAGAGGCTGCCATTTTCATTCCTGTCCTTCAAAGCTCTACAGAAAGCATCCAGTGAACAAAAGCTACCAATAGTGAAACCAAGCAGATTACTTAGCCTGGTCCCTGGCAAGGACAGTGCAATTCCACCTCTGGCAAAGACATTTGAGAATTTACTGCAACAGGCCCCTCTCTGAGAAGATGAGCAAGAACACCCAGCCAAGACCAAGTTCATCAATCAATGAGAACTGCAGAACTCCAGAGCTAAGAGAAAGCAATGCATAAAATTCATGGCAGTTCCCCCATGATCTTTTGGTCTTGCAAAGTTAAATTTTTTTAATTTTATCTTTTTCTTATTCTATTTTTTTATATTTCTCCTCTCTCCTCTTTTAACATTTTTAACTATTTTATCTTATCAATACGTTTTCTAATAACTGGTTTTAAATATTCATTGTTATATTCTATCCCTTCATTGTATTTAACCTTATTTTTTGTATACATATAGGGGTTTTTTTTCTTTAAAATTTTGGATATAATTTCTTCTAATAGATCAAAATATACCCTATATCTGGCTCCAGCCTGATCACTTTCTCTCCTCTTTTTTTTTCTTTTTCCAATCAATTTATCAATTCCTTTTTAAGAATCTTTAATTTTCATCTTTACAGTCATATTCCATCCCTTCATCGTGTTCACCCTTACTTCGTATATATGTAAGATTTCTCTCTGTAAAATTTTGGAAGGTAGTTTCTTCTAAGAGACCAGAATACACCCAAAATCAAATGGGTAGCTCTGTTCTATTCACCAGAAATATATATATATATTTTTTTCACCCCCCTATTCCCCCATTTTTTCCCCTATTTTTTCCCAGGCTTCGAGTCTCTTCTGATTTGGTTAGCTAATATTTTTCTGAGGTCTTTGCCATCCTTTTAGTTTTTTAGTCTCTCATTCATATATTCTTATCTGGATAAAATGACAAGGTGGAAAAACTCACCACACACACACACACACACACACACAAAAGAGGCAGTATCGATAGGGACCTAATCAATATGGACATTGATAATATGTCAGAACTAGAGTTCAGAATGACAATTCTCAAGATTCTAGCTGGGCTCAAAAAAAAAGACATGGAAGATATTAGAGAATCTCGGTCTGGAGAAATAAAAGAACTAAAATCTAACCAAGTTGAAATAAAAAAAACTATTACTGAAGTGGAATAAAAAATGGAGGCTCTTATTGCTAGGATACATGAGGCAGAAGAGAGAATTAGTGATATAGAAGACCAAATGATGGAGAATAAAGAAGCTGAGCAAGAGAAACAAACAACTACTAGACTATGAAGGAAGAACTTGAGAGATAAGTGATACCATAAGATAAAACAATATTAGAATAATTGGGATCCCAGCAGAAGAAGAGAGAGAGGGGCAGAAGGTTTATTGGAACAAAATATAATAGAGAATTTACCTAATATGGGAAAGGGAACAAACATCAAAATCCCTCAAAGTCAATAAAAATAGGTCCACACCCTGTCATCTAATAGTAAAACTTACAAGTCTCACTGACAAAGAAAAAACCCTGAAAGCAGCTTGGGACAAGAGACCTGTAACATACATTGGCAGAAATATTAGATTGGCAGCACACCTATCCACAGAGACCTGGCAGGCCAGAAAGGACTGGCATGATATATTCAAAGCACTAAATGACAGAAGTATGCAGCTAGGAATACTACATCCAGCCAAGCTGTCATTGAAAATGGAAGGAAAGATAAAAAGCTTCCAGGACAAACAAAAACTGAAAGAATGTGCAAACACTAAACCAGCCCTCCAGGAAATATTGAAAGGGGTCCTCTAAGCAAAAAGAGAAACTAAAAGGAACATACCAGAAAAGAACAGAGACAATATACAATAACAGTCATGTTACAGACAATACAATGGCATTAAATTCATATCCATCAATAGTTACCCTGAACGTAAATGGGCTAAATTTCCCAATCAAAAGACACAGGGTAGCAGAATGGATAAAAAAACAAGACCCATTGAAATGCTGTTGCCAAGAAACTCATTTTAGACCCAAATACACCTCCAGATTTAAAGCGAGGGGGTGGAAAACAATTGACCATGCTAATGGACATCAAAAGAAAGCTGGAGTAGCAATCCTTATATCAGATAAATTAGATTTTAAGCCAAAGACTACAATAAGAGATGAGGATAGATACTATATCATACTTAAAGTGTCTCTCCAACAAGAAGATCTAACAATTTTAAATATCTATACCCCTAACATGGAAGCAGCCAATTATATAAACCGATTAATAACAAAATCAAAGAAACATATTGACAATAATATAATAATAGTAGGTGACTTTAACACCCCACTCACTGAAATGGACATACCATCTAAGCAAAAGATTAACAAGGAAATAAAGCTTTAAATGACACATGGGACCAGATGAACATCACAGATATATTCACAACATTCCACCCCAAAGCAAGAGAATACATTCTTCTCTAGTGCACATGGAACATTCTGTAGAATAGATCAAGTCCTGGGTCACAAATCAGGTGTCAACCCGTACTAAAAGATTGGGATAATTACCTGCAGATTTTCAGACCACAATGCCCTGAAGCTAGAACTCAACCACAAGAGGAAAGTTAGAAAGAACCCAAATACATGGAGGCTAAAGAGCATCCTTCTAAAGAATGAATGGGTCAACCAGGAGATTAAGAAAGAAGTGAAATAATTCATGGAAAAAAATGAAAATGAAAACACAACTGTTCAAATCTTTGGAACACAGGAAAGATGGTCCTGAAAGGAAAGTATATAGCGATACAAGCCTTTCTCAAGAAACAAGAAAGGTCTCAAGTACACAACCTAACCCTACACCTAAAGGAGCTGGAGAAAGAACAGCAAAGAAAGGCTAAACCCAGCAGGAGAAGAGAAATCATAAAGATCAGAGCAGAAATCAATGAAATAAAAACCAAAATAACAGTAGAACGGATCAATAAAACTAGGAGCTGGCTCTTTGAAAGAATTAATGGCATTGATAAACCCTTGGCCAGACTTATCAAAAGAAAAGAGAAAGTACCCAAATTAATAAAATCATGAATGAAAGAGGAGAGATCATAACCAACACCGAAGAAATACAAACAATTATAAGATCATATAATGAGCAAATATACACCAGCAAATTTGACAATCTGGAAGAAGTGAAGGCATTCTTAAAGATGTATAAACTACCAAAACTGAACCAGGAATAAATAGAAAACCTGAACAGACCCATAACCAGTAAGGAGCTGAAGCAGTCATCAAAAATCTCTCAAAAGAGGCACTTGGGTGGCTCAGTGAGTTAAGCCTCTGCCTTTGACTCAGGTCATGACCTCAGGGTCCTGGGATCAAGCCCTGGATCTGCTCAGCAGGGAGCCTGCTTCCCCCTCTCTCTCTGCCTGCCTCTCTGCCTACTTGTGATCTCTGTCAATAAATAAGTAAAATCTTAAAAAAAAAAAAATCTCCCAAAAAACAAGAGCACAGGGCCAGATGGCTTCCCAGGGCAATTCTACCAAACATATAAAGAAGAATTAATACCTATTCACCTGAAACTCTTCCAAAAAAATAGAAATGGAAGGAAAACTTCCAAACTCATTTTATGAAGCCAACATTACCTTGCTCCCAAAACCAGGGTTTTACAGGAGAATTACAGACCAATATCCTTGATGAACAAATATGCAAAAATTCTCACCAAAATACTAGCCAATAGGATTCAACAGTACACTAAAAGGATTTTCACCAAGACCAAGCGGGATTTATTCTTGGGGTGCAAGGTTGGTTCAACATCTGGAAATCAATCAATGTGATACAATACATTAATAAAAGAAAGAACAAGAACCATATGATGCTCTCAATAGATGATGAAAAGCATTTGACAAAGTACAGCATCCTTTCTTGATCAAAACTCTTCAAAGTGTAAGGACAGAGGGGACATACCTTCAAAGCCATCTATGAAAAACCCACAGCAAATATTCTCAATGGAGAAAAACTGACAGCTTTTCCCCTAAGGTCAGGAACACGGCAGGGATGTTCATGATCACCACTGCTATTCAACATAGTACTAGAAGTCCTAGGTGCTAGTACTATATCCTAGTCCTAGGACTAGAAGTCCTAGCCTCAGCAATCAGACAACAAAAAGAAATAAAAGGCATCTGAATCATCAGAGAAGAAATCAAACTTTCACTCTTTGCAAATGATATGATACTTTATATGGAAAACTCAAAAGAGTCCACTCCAAAACTGCTAGAATTCATACAGGAATCCAGTAAAGTGTCAAGTTATAAAACCAATGCTCAGAAATCAGTTGCATTTCTATATACCAACAGCAAGACAGAAGAAAGAGAAATTAAGGAGTTGATCCCACTTACAATTGCAATAAAACCATAAGATACCTAGGAATAAACCTAACCAAAGAGGCAAAGAATTATACTCAGAAAACCATAAAGTACTCATGAAAGAAATTGAGGAAGACACAAAGAAATGGAAAAATGTTCCATGCTCATGGATTAGAAGAACAAATATTGTGAAAATGTCTATGCTACCTAGAGCAATCTACACATTTAATGTAATCCCTATCAAAATACCATCAATTTTCTTCAAAGAAATAAATAATCCTAAAATTTATATATACCCAAAAAAAGACCCTGAATAACTAGTGGAATGTTGAAAAAGAAAGTCAAAGTTGGTGGCATCACAATTCCAGACTTTAAGCTCTATTACAAAGCTGTCATCATCAAGACAATATGGTTCTGGCACATAAACAGACACATAGATCAATGGAACAGAATAGAGAGCCCAGAAATGGACCCTCAACTCTATGGTCAACTAATCTTCAATAAAGCAGGAAAGAATGTCAAATGGAAAAAAAGTCTCTTCAACAAATGGTATTGGGGAAATTGGATAGTCACATGCAGAAAAGGACCATTTCCTTAAACCACAAACAAAAATAGACTCAAAATGGATAAAAGATCTCAATGTGAGACAGGAATCCATCAAAATCCTTGAGGAAAACACAACAGCAACCTCTCTGAACTTAGCCGCAGCAAATTCTTCCTAGAAACATCATCAAAGGCAAGGGAAGCAAGGGCAAAAATGAACTATTGGGACTTCATCAAGATCAAAAGTTTCTGCACAACAAAGGAAACAGTCAACAAAATAAAGAGGCAACCCACAGAATGGGAGAAGATATTCGCAAATGACACTACAAAGGGCTGATAGCCAAGATCTATAAAGAACTCCTCAAACTCAACACACACAAAACAGATAAACACCTCAAAAAATGGGCAGAACACATGAACAGACAATTCTCCAAAGAAGACATACAAATGACTAACAGACACATGAAAAAATGCTCATCATCATTAGCCATCAGAGAGATTCAAATCAAAACCACATTGAGACACCATCTTACACCAGTTAGAATGGCCAAAATCAATAAGACAGTAAACAACAAGTATTGGAGAAGATGTGGAGAAAGGGGAATCCTCTTACACTGTTGGTGGGAATGCAAGTTGGTGTAGCCACTTTGGAAAACAGTGTGGAGATTCCTTAAGAAATTAAAAATCAAGCTACTCTATGACCTTATAATTGCACTACTGGGCATTTACCCCAAAGATAAGTGAAAAGAAGGGCCATCTTTACCCCAATGTTCATAGCAGCAATGGCCATAGCCACCAAACTGTGGAAGAGCCAAGAACAGATGAATGGATAAAGAAGATATGGTCCATATATGCAATGCATATTATGCCTCCATCAGGAAGGATGAATACCCAACTTTTATATCAACATGGATGGGACTGGAAGAGATTATGCTGAGTGAAATAAGTCAAGCAGAGAAAGTCAATTATCATATAGTTTCACTTACTTATGGAGCATATGTAATAACATGGAGGACATTGGGAGATGGGGAGGAGAAGTGAGTGGGGGAAATTGGAGGGGGAGACAAACTATGAGAGAGTGTGGACTCTGAGAAACAAACTGAGGGTTTTGGAGGGGTGGGAGGCCAGGGGTTGGGTGAGCCTGGTGATGGGTATTATGGAGGACATGTATTGTATGGAGCACTGGGTAAGGTACAAAAAAATTAATTTCAGAACACAGATGCAAAAAAAATTTAACTTAATTTAAAAAAATGAATAAACACACACAAGAAAGAAGGTCAAAAGCTTTTGCACAGCAAAGGAAACAGTCAACAAAACCAAAAGACAATTGACAGAATGGGAGAAGATATTCACAAATGACAGATCAGATAAAGGGCTAGTATATAAAAGCTATAAAGAATTTATCAAACTCAGCACCCAAAAAACAAATAATCCAATCAAGAAATAGGCAGAAGACAGGAACAGACATTTCTGCAAAGAAGATATCCAGATGGCCAACAGTCACATGAAAACGTGCTCCACATCATTAGGCATCAGGGAAATACAAATCAAAACCACAATGAGATACCACCTCACACCAGTCAGAATGGCTAAAATTACCAACAGATGTTGGCGAGGATGCGGAGAAAAGGCAACCCTCCTACATTGTTGGTGGGAATGCAAGCTGGTGCAGCCACTCTTGGAAAACAGCACAGAGGTTCCTCAAAAAGTTGAAAATAGAGTTACCCTACGATGAAGCAATCACACTACTGGGTATTTACCCTAAAGATACAAATGTAGTTATCTGAAGGGGCACGTGCACCTGAATGTTTATAGCAGCAATGTCCACAATAGCCAAACTATGGAAAGAACCTATGAACCTAGATGTCCATCAACAGATGAATGGATAAAGAAGATGTGATACACACACACACACACACACACACACACACAATGGAATACTATGCAATAATCAAAAAAAATCTTGCCATTTTCAATGACATGGATGGAACTAGAGGGTATTATGCTGAGCGAAATAAGTCAATCAGAGAAAGACAATTACCATATGATCTCTCTGATATGAGGAATTTGAGAGGCAGGGTGGGGGATTGTGGGGGTAAGGATGGAAAAGATGAAGCAAGATGGAGGAAGACAAACCCTAAGAGACTCTTAATCTCACAAAACAAACTGAGGGTTGCTAAGGGGTTGCAGGTAGGGATAGGATGGTTGGGTTATGGACATTGAGGAGGATATGTTCTACAGTGAGTTCTGTGAAATGTGTAAGCCTTATGATTCACAGACCTGTACCCCTAGGGCAAATAATACATTATATATTAATAAAAGTAATTTTTTTAAAAATCTGACTCTTGATCTCAGCCAGGTCTCAGTCTCAGGGTCATGAGTTCAGGCTCCACATGGGCTCCATGATGGCAGGGAGCCTACTTAATTAAAATAAACAAAAACGCAAGCAACAAAACAAAAATCTCCATAGCAAAAGGAACCATTAGCAAAATGAAGAGGCAAAAAATGGAATAGGAAAACATTCGCAAATCATGTATTTGATAAGGGGTTAAAATCCAAATATGCAAGGAACTCAAATCTCAACAGCAAAAAAAAAAAAAGGAAAAAATACAATTAAAAAATAGGGAAAGGACTTGAATAGACATTTTTCCAAAAAAGAAATACAAATAGTCAATAGATATATGAAAAGGTGTTCAACATTACTAATCAATAGGGGAAGTACAAAACAAAACCACAATGAGGTATCTCCACACACTCATTAGAAGGACAATTATCAAAAGATGAAATAACAAATACTGGCAAGGATGTGGAGGAAAGGAGACCTTTGTGCACTCTTGGCTGGAAGGTAAATTGTATTCACTACAGAAAACAGTATGGAGTTTCCTCAAAAAATTAAAAATGAACTACCATATGATCCAGTAATCCCATTACCAGGTGTTTATTTGAAGAAAACAGGAACAGCAACAACAAAATTAATTTGAAAAGATGTATACATACCTATGTTTATAACAGCATTATTTATAATAGTCAAGATATGGAAACAGTTCAAATGTCCATTGATAGATGAATGGACTAAGAAATGTTGTACATGTACAAAATGGAATACCATTCACCATAAAAAAGATTGAAATCTTGCCATTTACAACAACATAATAGACCTTGAGAGCATTATGCAAAGTGAAATAAGCCAGACAGGAAAGGATAAATACCATATGATCTCTTACACATGTAATTAAAAACAAAACAAAACAAAAATAAAACCAAGCTCATAAATAATGCAGAGGACAGACTGATGACCAGAAGCAGGTGGCATACTTAGCAAAATGTATGAAGGAGGTCAATAGGTAAAACATTCCAAAAATAAAATAAGTGAGTCAGGGGGTAGTAACCAAAACCAATGATACTCTATTATATATATGAAAGTTGCTAGAAGAGTAGATATTAGAAATCCTCATCACAAGAAAAATAATTTTTTAACTAATTAACAGATGTTAATTAGACTTACTGTGGTGACTATTTGACAATATATACAAATATCAAATCACTGTTATACACCTGGAACTATTATAGTTTTATACGTCATTTATACCTTTTAAAAAAATTCAAATATGGAATGCAGCTGTGACAAGAGAAATGGTGAAAGGAATTTTACATACGGAGTGTACTCTGATAAAGTTGCTTTTCCTAGAGTTTAGATTAACAATTCTAAACATCTACACATGTGCCTTGGAATAAACAAAGTAAATGGATAAGAGATGGTGGGAGCATGTTTGTAAATATTGGAGTGGGAGATAAAACACAAGCATGGGGTGAGACTAGAATGATTAATATGGCAATGGTTTAAAGTTGGAGATAACAGCCTAAACTCATGTTTAGCTTATACAGATACAGGTAGAAATGTATTGAAATATTTATACAGACAAGTGTATATGCACAACTTAGTATACACACATATAGTTCCTTGTTCTGTCAGCTGTGAAGACCTGAAAAAAACAATACAGTAGCAGAGAGCACACCTAAAGCCCAGATCTTGATTTCTTTTTTTTTTAGATTTTTTATTTGTTTATTTGACAGAAATCACAAGTAAGCAGAGAGGCAGGCAGAGAGAGAGAGGGGAAAGCAAACCCCACTGAGCAGAGAGCCCAATGCGGGGCTCGATCCCAGGACCCTGGGATCATGACCCAAGCCGAAGGCAGAGGCTTTAAACCACGGCAGCACCCAGGCACCCCACAGATCTTGATTTCTAATACTACTCCCTATAAAAGGAAAGAAAACTCCTTGAAGAAATATCTGAAAGTAGCACCAGGCAGTAAGTATGAGTATGGAGTACCTTGTACAAAAAAATTTTTTAATAAACAAATTGGGAGGGTATGTCAAATGGCATAGCAGCCATTTGCAAGAGCTCTCCAAGACCAAAGCTGGAATAATTAAAGCAACCAATAATAAAGTTGTGTTAGATTATAACCCAAAGTATTAAATATCCATAAACTGACATAAACAACCGATTGAATAAATAGATGAAAAGAAATAGAAAAACCATTCATGTAGGAACAGTCCAAAGAATTTATGAAGATACTACCCCTCAAGAAGGTAAAGCATAATTGCCTATGGCCAAAATATAGATTATGCACACTGACTTCCTTCCAAAGAGTCAAGTATGGAAGGGGGTAGGGTGGAAAATAACTTTATAATGGAGAAACCTAGCAAATACTACCTGAGGCAGGCAATCAAGGTTAATGTCAACAGGGAGAACTCATGTTGATAATATGTATTCTCGATAGGATATGATGACCCATAACACCACCTAAACACGAGAAAAATCACAATCCAACCTGAAAAACATTCTACAAAATGCATGAACAGTACTCCTCAAAACAATCAAGGTCATCAAACACAGATGCAAAAATCCTCAACAAAATATTAGCAAACCACATACAATACATGATAAAGATAATTCACTACAATCAGGTGGAATTTTTTCCTGGGATGCAAGGATGATACAATATTTGCATATCAATCAACGTCATACACCACATCAACAAAACAAAAGATAAAATTTATATGATCATTTTAATAGATGCAGAAAAAGGAATTGACAAGATTCAGCATTCATTCATGATAAAAACTCTCAACAAATTGGGGTTAGAGGGAACATAACTCAACATAATAAATATCATATACAAAAAACTCACAGGTAACATCATCTTCAATGGTGGAAAAAATGAGTGCTTTCCCTCTAAGGTCAGGAACTAAACAAGGCTGTCCACTCTCACACTTTTATTCAACATAGTACTGGAAGTCCTAGCCACAGCAATCAGACAAGAAGAAGAACTAAGAGCCATTTATATTGGTAAAAAAAGTAGTTAAACTGTCACTATATGCAGATGACCTGATAGTATACATAGAAAACCCTAAAGACTCCACCAAAAAAACTCTAATAGATGAATTCAATAAAGTGGCAGAATACAAAATTAATACCCAGAAATCAGTAAGGTTTTATACACTAACAAAGAAGTCACAGAAAGAGAAATTGAAAAAAATACCATTAACAATTTCACCGAAAAGAATGAAATACCTAGGGCACCTGGGTGGCTCAGTTGATTAAGTGACTGCCTTTGGCTCAGGTCATGATCCCGGGGTCCTGGAACTGAGTCCCACATTGGGCTGTCCCTGCTCTATAGGGAAACTTCTTCTCCCTCTTCCTTCTCCCTGCAACTCCCCCTGCTTGTTCTCTTGCTCTGTCAAATAAATAAATAAAATCTTAAGAAAAAAAATGAAATACTTAGGAATAAGCTTAACCAAGGAGGTGAAAGACCCATATTCTGAAAACCATAAAACACTGATAAAAGAAATTGAATATGACACAAACAAATGGAAAGATATGCCATGCTCATGGATTGGAAGAATATTGTCTAAATGTCCATATTATCCAATGCAATCCCTATCAAAATACCAACAGCATTTTTCACAAAGCTAGAACAAATAATACTAAAATTTGTATGGATTGATAGACAAACCCAAATAGCCAAAGCAATCCTGAGAAAGAACAATTTTAGAGGTATCACAGTTTCAGATTTCAAGTTATACTACAAAGCTGTAGTAATTAAAACAGCATGGTATTGGCAAAAATAGACACACAAATCAATGGATAGGAATACAGACCCCCCCCCAAAAAAAACCCATATTTGTATGGTCAATTAGTCTATGGCAAAGGAGACAAGAATACACAGTCGCAAAGTCTTTTCAATAAATAGTGCTGGGAAAACTGGACAACTGCATGTAAAAGAATGAAATAGGACTACTTTCTAACACCATACACAAAAATAAAATCCAAATGGATTAAAAATCTCAATGTAAGAACTAAAATCATAAAAATCCTAGAAGGGAACACAGGTAGTAATTTCCCTGTGATCAGCCACAGCAATATTCTTTTCGGTATGCCTCTTAAGGCAAGGAAAACAAAAGCCAAACTACACTATTGGGACTATATAAAAATAAAAGGCTTTTGCACAACAAAGGAAACCAAGGAAACAAAGACAACCTACTGAATGGGAGAAGATGTTTACAAATGATGTATTCAAGAAGAGGTTAATATCCAAAATATATAAAGAACTTACACAACTCAACAACAAAAAAATAATCTAATTACAAAATGGGCAGAGGACCTGAATAGTAATTTTTCCAAAGAAGACATGCAGATGGCCAAGTGACATATGAAAAGATGTTCAACATCACTAATCATCTCAAGGAAATGCAAAACAAAACCACAATAAGATATCATTTCACCCTATTAGACTGGCTAAAATCAAGGGGACAAGAAACAATAAGTGTTGGCAAGGATGTGAAGAAAAAGGGAAGCCTCATGTTCTGTTGGTGGGAATGTGTGGAGATGCCTCAAAAACAATCGAAAATAGAAATACCATAAGATCCAATAATTCCACTCTAGGGTATTTACACAGGGAAAGTGAAAACACTAACTCAAAAAGATATAGCCACACCTATGTTTATTGCAGCATTATTTACAATAGCCAAGACATGGAAGTAACCTAAGTGTCCATCAATAGATGTATGGATATAGGAAATGTGGTAAATTTATACAGTGGAGTATTACACAGCCATTAAAAAGTATGGACAACATGGATGACCTAGAGAGTATTAGGCTAAGTGCAATAAGTCAAACTGACAAAGACAAATACCATATGATTCCACTCATAAATTGTACCTAAAAAAATGAAAAAACAAACAGCAAAATCAGAATTATAAATACAGAGAATAAACTGATGATTGCCAGAGGCGAGGTAGGTAAGGGGTTAGGGAAAATTGAACAGGGCAGAGGGAGATACAGACTTCTAGTTATGGAATGAGTAAGTCAAGGGAATAAAAATCAGTACATAAGGAATACAGTCAATGATATTATAACAGAAATGTATGGGGACAGATGCTTAGCTGTACTTGTGATAAATATAGCATAATATATAAACTTGTCATATCACTTGTGTACCTGAAATTGATGTAACATTGTGTGGCAATGATACTTCAATAAATAAAATAAAATGTAAAAAAAAAAAAAAAAACTAGCAAGATCATCAAAAACAAGTTAAGTCTGAGAAGCTCTTAAAGCCAAGAGGAGCCTAAGGAAACATGACAACTAAATGTAATGTGGTATTATGATGAGATCCCGGAACAGAAAGAAGACATTAGGCAAAAATCAAAGAAATGAATTGAATTCGGACTTTAGTTAAGAATATATAAGGGTGCCTGGGTGCTTCAGTCAGCTTAAGCATCTGCCTTCAGCTCAGGTCATGATCCCAGGGTCCTGGGATTGTGCCCAACATAGGGCTCCCTGCTCGGCGGGGAGTTTGCTTCTCCCTCCCCCTGCTCGTGCTCTCTCTCTCACACACTCTCTGTCTCAAATAAATAAATAATATATTTTAAAAAAAGAATATATTAATGTAGGTTTATCAGTTGGGCTAATGTATCATATTATTATAATTTATTAATAATAAAAGAATCCAGATGTGGGATATATGGGAAATCTATACTATCTTTACAACTTTTGTATAAATCTAAAACTACATTTTTAAAGTTTGCTAAAAACAAATATCACAAGAAACAAAAAGAACTTGAAGAATGTACAAAAGAAAATTATTTTAACATTTATGAACTTTTTAGAAAGAAAAATAGCACTTCCTGAATAGATACCTCCAAATATTAAGCTAATCTAAAAAAATTAAGTATGGGAAAGATAAATACCAATTCTCACATATTAAAATAGAGTAAGAATAGAGATACTTTTTAGCAAATTCCAAATGTAGAACTTCTGAAAAAAATAAATGACTCAAGCAGAGATTTAGGGCAAACTAATCTGACCTTCTTGAAGTGGATGGAATTGGTATTATTAAAGAATAAGATTGCTTCTCTGAGTGACTCTCCCTCAATTCCTAGGAAGGCTCTTTCTTATTTTTCTTACCAAGCACTCAAAAAGATGGGCCTGAAATGAACTACCAAGGACTGAATGGACTATGGTCAATTTTCAGAGCAATCAAACAATACAGGATTATGGAATCTCAGAGGCGATGAAATCACCAGGCTTGACCCCTCATTTATGACACGAGGAAGAGGAGAGCCTGGGAGTTAACTTGTCTTGTACTATAAAATATGTGTAGTTAGTGACTCAGTTGACTCTAAAGCCTCCAGGCCATGTTTCTCCAATGTGTAACACAGTAACAGAGAACAGCTGCTGCTTGTTACTTCTCACAGCCATTCCTTTCCCTAAACTGTCTCTTCCTTTCTCCCTCTCTGCTGACAGACAGTGCTTCTCTATCACAACACATTCTCACTGAGCAGATCTTTGTTAAAATAGTCATCTATATAGTACCCCATTCATCCCCTACGCAAGATAAGAATAGGCACATAAAAATTCCATCCCTGAAAGACAAGTTGGACTAGTATAAAGCAGCAATGCCTTAAGGTGACAAGTTAATATTAGAAATGGAGTGAACAACCTCATACCATAATAAACTCAGAAACTTCATTAAAGCAATGTTTGCTTATTAAACTGGAACCAATTAAAAGTAATCAACAAAAAGTGATCCATTTTTTCTAGTATATTAATTTAATTTGGATGAGAGTAAATTATACCTCAAATTAACCACTTCTATGGGAGATGGTTAAAATGGTTAGGTTTTCTATCCTATCAGTTTTCAAACTAAGCTGGAGAAAAACACAAAAGCAGTTCAATTTAAATAAAAGTGAAGGTTTGAACTTGAAAATAATCAGATAATGAGCAGACGCAGCTATTTTTCCAACTTAGATTTTAATTAGTTTTCTTTGGTCTGAGGCTTATATGCATCCAATAAACTTGCAAATTTAGCAATTATCTGTAAAAATCTTGGCCTTTAAATAACTTGAGAGTTGTCTCCTGGGACTAAAAATATAAGCAACAGATACAGAAATGTTTAAAAATGAAAATTCTGCCTGACTAAAATATACTTAGAAATGTGAAAAATCTGTGCTGAAATCAGTTACCCTAAAATTGCATCTTTTGACCATGAAATTCAAACTTATTAAACTTTCAAAACCTCAAAGGAAGAAGGAAAATGTCAGCAGTTGATGGCAAGCAAGAGTAAACTCTGTATTATAGTAATGCTCTGCAAACCTCGAAAGCTCCATTTCAGAACAGCAAGGTCTCTGCATACACCTGATTCATACTGTGTTTTTCACATTTGTTCAACATGTACCCATAGATGGAGCTCTTTCCCAGAAGAAACAGGGGTAGTTAAGATTAGATTTCAAGGGTGCTGCCTACTCTCTCAATGCTTGCCACCCCTTTTCCAATTAAAAGGTGAAGTTTTCTCTGCTTCTAGTCTTCAGGCAGGGTGCCTGCCATTGCTTAAATAATATGAAACCTGCCTCCCCTTATCCTCATCTGTGTTTTCTCCATTCTGCTTTTACCCTAAAAGTCAAGACTATTTACTCTGGGATCTTTATTTCCTCATAGAACACAAGACTCCCAGCCTCCCAACTGTTTGCCTTCCAGCTTAAAGCAATAGATCTAAAATATAATCCAACCTTTATTCTTCCTCCCAAAATAGGTGACAGTAAGTAAAATATATTTTTCAGATCTAAGCAAAAGAGTAGCTATGAAAATGAATGCTAATTAAATAATAATTATATTAAATGAAACTCCCTTCAATGACTCGACACAGTTGATTTAGTGGTGAAGAGGCAAGCACTGGAGTCAGACTTGTAGACTTCAAATCTTGCTTCTCCCACTGATTAGCTACGTGACTTTGGGCACAATGCTCCTCTCACTATATCTTCACCACGTTTATAGTTTAAAAAAAAGAAGAAAAGAAATTTAATTTTTTAATATATGTAACTAAATATATAATATACATATAAATATCATATATATGTATATATATAAAGGCCATGGTGTGCTTCCCATGCTCCTCTCACTGTAAGTTCTTGTAGAATTTAAGGAGACAGTTGGGGCAGCTGGGTGGCTCAGTGGGTTAAAGCCTCTGCCTTCCGCTCAGGTCATGATCCCAGGGTGCTGGGATCGAGCCCCACATCGGGCTCTCTGCTTGGCGGGGAACCTGCTTCCTCCTCTCTCTCCCTGCCTGCCTCTCTGCCTACTTGTAATCTCTGTCTGTCAAATAAATAAATAAAATCTTAAAAAAAAAAAAGAACTTAAGGAGACAGTAGAGAATCTACTGAATGCTGGCTGTAGAGATTCAGCAGCCTTTTCACCCCTGTGTAGACTTTCCCAATAGAACAGAGACTAGAAGTTTAAGAACTACATTTCTCAGATTCTTCTGCCAACATGAACCTAGATATAGTTTGGGTTTACCAATTTGGGAAAGTTTTGGAAGACAGAAGATAGCCAAGAGCTTATTACTCTTCCTCTGGCTGTAAAGGGTAACTATGTGACCTCTGGCAGACATGAAGTTTTCCAGTGGCTCTGGGTATTTCACCCTGGGGTACCCAGCTTCATACTAAGTTTCCTGTGTTTTCCTAACATGGCAAAAGCAGCAACTTCCTGATCCTCTAAAATTCTATAGCAAATAGAAAGTCAGTGACAGCTTTTCTTGATCTTCACTCTGAGACCATCCAATGATTTTGTAAGCACCTATTCCCTTGCATTAAATTCTTTTCCTCTGAAAATCTCTAGAATGGTATGGTTTCCCAACTGATCTGACATATAAACATATAAAATATTCATCATAGTGCCTAGTACATAGTAGGCACTCTATAAAGGTAATTTTCAATAGTAATAATAGTAATAGCCATAGCAGCATTGTAAGACAGGCAGGAAAGGCAGTAAACTAAATCCCCACATTTTTAAACAAAACAAGAGTGAAGTACCATGAAAATGAGGGAAAGTCTGTATTAAACAAATCATAAGAGAAATACAACATTGGTTATTAGAATTAGATGCTATAATTCAATTCAGCTGTTACGCTCTTTTGTAGAACAATTCAGGGATTAGGGGTGCTGACCCCCACATACAGTTGAAAATCCACATATAACTTCTGACTCCCCAAAAACCTTAACTACTAAAACTTACTATTGATTGGAAGCCTAACTGATAGCATAAACAGTCAATAATACGAACTTTGTAGGTTATATGTGTTGTATGCTATATAGTTATGAAAAGCAAGCTGGAGGAAAGAAAATTATATTAAGAAAATCATAAGAGGGGCGCCTGGGTGGCTCAGTGGGTTAAGGCCTCTGCCTTCGGCTCAGGTCATGATCTCAGGGTCCAGGGATGGAGCCCCCGTGTTGTGTCAGGCTTCTCTGCTCAGCAGGGAGCCTGGTTCCCTTCCTCTCTCTGCCTGCCTCTCTGCCTACTTGCGATCTCTGTCAAATGAATAAATAAAATCTTAAAAAAAAAAGAAAATCATAAGAGAAAATTCATTTATAATACTGTGCTATATTGAAAAATATCTGCATGTATGTGGACCCATGCAGTTCAAACTTGCATTGTTCAAGGGCCAGCTGAATATAGATTTGCAAGCATTTTATTTTACATCCGTGTGATTTGGAGGAATGATCTCTAGACAAGAAAGCAGCAGATCTGGGTTCAAATCTTACTCAGCCACTTTTTACTCTGATCTTGCACAGGTCAGCTTTCTTTGCTTCAGTTTTCAAATCTGCAAACTGAAGTATTCTAACCAAATGCTTGTTGAGGGCATTTTCAGTTGTTTAATGCTACGTTTTTAGAACTAAGTATGCAAAGCCCTTCAAGGTCCTTGAACACTGCCTGACATCATTTCAATAGTCTCCTGAAAGCAAATATATGTGATTAATTTTCCTAAGAAAAAAGCATTTGCATATCAAAGGGTATTTTTCATTTTAACATAGGCTAGCTCCTGTCCCAATTACCACCAAATTTTTATTAATAAAGTAATGCTGTCTCATTTTAACCAATTTACAGTCAAGAGAAAAGAGACCAGAAAAGTACCCATTCATCCATTCGTTTGAACTATATCTCAGAGAGCAATTATGCACTGGTCTTTTCAGTCAGCAAAACCAGACAAGAAGTTTCTAGGGGAAAAAAAGAAAAAAAGATGCAGAGAGACAGAGAGACAGAGATAGACAGAAACACAGAAAGATGGACAGAGAAATGGAGAGAAAAAGAATGTGGAGACATTTTGTAAAGTACAAAGCACAAAATAAATGTAAATATAGATGACTGTGAGGACCTAACTGGAGAATTAGCCAATCGGCGAGTTCTATTTCTTTAGGTGGTTAGAAAATTTAAATTCCCTTGGGCAGTCCAACAGACAGTGGTTACAGCAGGAGCTCTGAGTCTCAGGAGATGTGAAGTTCAATGCCAGAGTCAGTAATTAGTAGCTGTTGGGCTACTAATTTAACCTCAATTTCTCATTAATAAAATGAGAATAACAATAATCTCATAGATTGTTCTGTGGATTAACTGACAAAATACATATACACAAATCACTTTTATCAAGGTGTTTAATATAGAGTGTATTCTCACTACCTGTTAGTTATTGGTAGAAATCACTCCTCCAAACTGCTATTTCACTTTTTGAACCATCTTTAGCTAATCCATTGGTGCCTTTCACAGTAAATTTGTCGTCCTAAACCCAGCTCTGTAGAGTTAAGTTGATTTCAGCCTATACCACCTTAGACATGTGAAAGTATGCTGGGGAAAAATAAAAACAAAACATCAGAAAGTAAATTGAGGGGCACCTGGGTGGCTCAGTCATTAAGCATCTGCCTTTAGCTCAGGTCATGATCCCAGGGCCCTGGGATCGACCCCCACATAGGGCTCCATGCTCCGCAGGAAGCCTGCTTCTCTCTCTCCCACTCCCCCTGCTTGTGTTCCCTCACTCGCTGTGTCTCTCTCTGTCAAATAAATAAAATTTTTTTAAAAGTAAATTGAACTTATTAAGTTAAAACTAAGGTTGAATTATAAAGGAGAATTAGGATTTTTTTTTTTTTTAGTGACTAGAAATACTCTGTTCTATCACAACTCCATCTTTTAATCTACTTTTGTTTTCAACAGATTCTGACCCATTCAGTCCCAATTTCATTATAAAAATGGACTGTGACCCAGAAAAGACCAACATGTTGCAGTCCCATTGACAGTAGTTGGTCAGATTATCTTCAATGACAGAGAGGATCTTGCAAAATCTAAAAAAGAAAAATATTTAAATCCAAGGGGCCTCAGAAAAATATCTTTTTTTTTTTAAAGATTTTTTTTCAATTTTTATTTATTTGTCAGAGAGAGACAGAGAGAGTTCGAGAGAGCGAGCACAGGCAGGCAGAGTCAGAGGGAGAAGCAGGTTCCCTGCCGAGCAAGGAGCCCAATGCGGGACTCGATCCCAGAACGCTGGGATCATGACCTGAGCTGAAGGCAGCCGCTTAACCGACTGAGCCACCCAGGCGTCCCTCAGAAAAATATCTTTAATGTACTAATAAATTAGTGTTATCAGGCAGTCATTCTCAAAATGTAGTCCATGGACCAACATGGGCTGCCACACTCCTTATTCAAATTCAACATGATCATTAACAAATATTTATTAGGCATAAAATGTGCCAGAGACTATTCTAGATGCTGAGGATACAGTGATAAGTAAGATAGAAGAAACCCTTGTTCTCCTGGACTTAGAATCTAGTGTCCAGAGACAGACACATAAACATTAACAACATATATTCTGTGCCAGATGATGATAAGTGCTTCAGGGAAAAAATAAACAGTGAAGAGGCATAAGAATGGCACAGTGGGAAGAGAGATTCAATTTTAAATACTACAGTCAGAGAAACCCTCACCAAGATAACATCTGAGTAAAGATCTCAAAGAGATGAGTTGTAAGCCATTTGTGTATCTGGGGAAAGAGAATTCCAGACAGAGGGAAGAACAAGGCAGAGATGCTCAGTTGAGGAAGTACAAGGAGGCCTGTGTGGACAACCTCTTTTCTAACTAAACTGGTTTTCATCAAATACAGTGAGTGAGTCATGGGATATTTTGGTCTTCTCAACATGGCCTCCTTTAAAAGTCAATTAAATCCTCAGATACACTGTTTTAAATTGAGCTCTGGACAGTGAAGACCAGGCAATACTCAGAACAGGAAGCAATTATAAAAGAAACAGTCCAAATGAATATCACATCACAGCCTCTGAAATCTGGAAAATACAACATGTATGAGTAAAGACTAAGGAATAACAATCATGTAATAATGCACTCATTCATTAGTCAGCAAATATTTGGCAAGCATGCAATAGGCTTCATACATTATTCTTTGCTATTCATATGTTATATATATCATATATAATATATATTATATATAATAATATTCACATATTATTCTATGTTATTATTATAAGGAATACAAGAAGGCAGACTGCATTTTCTAGCATTCTTGTCTTGGACAGATAACAGGAACACATTCACATAATCATGTGGTAAAACAATTCATGCTCATGAAATTAATATTCCATACCACCCAGCACCATCAGGTACATTCTGAAAACAATTTCCTTTACAGTCTCACATTACATCCACAGCAATCTCTATTTACAGATAATCAACAGATAACCAACTTAACATTATTCACAAGTACTGGATAGCATAGGTTCTGAAAGAGATGTAAACATATTATATTCTTTCTTTCCTAGTAGAAATGAAATTTGCATAAAGCAAAACAAGGAATAAAAAGGTATTTTGCAGAAAATTCCCACTTATCCTTGGGCTGGACAATCCTTCTGGATTTTGTGGATGAAGGAGACAGTACAGCCAATTCCCACTGTTCCTCTATTCCTACAGTAAACAGCTGTTGTATTTGTCTTCCCAATGTCCATTCTCCCTTTGTCTTAAGGAAGCACCCTCCTTTCTGAGTCAGTGTGTTCTGATTATGACTAACAACTCCAGTGGTGAGCAAGCAAATGAGATTGAGGCAGAGTTTTCCATGCCCCCGCTTGCAGGACCAGATTCATGAGTGTGTGAACTGTGCAGGTGTACACACTTGGAAAGGCATCACACTTGTTTGATGCTCTGTAATCTCGGTTTCAAAATGCTAAGAACTTTCTCTCTGAGTCTGTGTTTCGTAAATGAAGTCTGAGACCTTAGAGTTCATATGTACACAGAAAAAACACATACAATATGCATCATTCTCTGCTGCTCCATTCACAGATAACATTTGCATATAGCATGCTGGGGGCCCCTAATTATTATCAAAGTCCTCTCTTTAAATATTTCTTCCATAGTTATCATTTATATATTCTCATGTAAATGGCACCTGTTGAAGGACAGTATTCAATGGGAACAGTGCCATGACAATAGTGACCCTAGAGTTGTGCAATGCTCTGGACCTGTCTTAGTTTGAGTTTCTCCATATACAGTGGTATGTGTGGAAGTGCCTTATTTGGGAAGTGATACCAGTTAGTACTATAAAGGAGTAGTAGAATAAGAGAGAAAAAGTTAACAAAGGTGCATATATGAGCAAGTTACTGCTGTAGGCAACTGAATATTGATCCTACGAAAGACGTTCTGAGAATCTTCATGGAACATATACAGAGATTCCCATCCCTCACTGATTGAAAATCAACCCAGGAACATTAACTCTCTAACATTTCTGGTTTTCCCCTTGATTGCCATACTCATGCAGCCAGAGGAAGTTCTTGGACAAAGAAGCCCAGAAGGCGGCAGGCATAAAAGGAAAAGGTTCATAGTTGTCTTAGAGTAGGTTGAGGGGATATGACTGACAGAATCTACTAGAGATTCTGATATGTGTCCATGACGTGCTGCTCAAGTGTCAATATTTATCTACTGTGCATCTGGTATGTGCTAGGCATAGCTCTAGTTTAAAAGATACAAACTTGAAAAGGACAGATTAAAATCTCTGTCACTATGTAACTTATAGACCAATGGAAAAGATACTAACTAAAATATACAAATATATGGAGCACGTTTTATGAAGTTCAGGAGGTCATAATTATATAATGGTGATTTGGTCTTATCTAAGAGATTAAAGAAAGCATCCTAGAAAAAACACTGTTTGAGATGAGGGAAAAAAAGAGTGAACTAAGAAATACTTCCAATAAATTGTAAAAGGGAAATATTGGTAGAATGCAGAGATTTAGAAAAATTTAAAAAGGGGAAAAAGGAAAGGAGGAAGGAGGAGGAGGGCAATGACAGTGACAAGAGGAAAGGCAAAAAAGGCAAGCAGGGCCAGATCACTCAAGACCTTAAGGGCAATGTTAAAACCTTTACTCCTTAAAATAAGAGCAATGAAAAACCATTGAAAGATTTTAAGAAGGAGGTGTGTGTGGCAAGAAAATGATATGTGTTTTGAAAAGACTGCTACACTGATCTTGCAGAGATCATTTAAGAAAAGTGAAGAGTAGGTAGGTGTGAGAAGTAGCCTTGAGACCGTAAGTAGCACAGTAGAGCAAAAATGATAACTTGGACTAGATAGTCATAGAGTTAAAAAGTAGATGGACAGATATAAAATTGGCAGGACTTGCTGATGAATAAGATAGAAAGAGTACCCATGAAGATACTTCTTTCACTTCTGACTTTTGCTCATTGGAGACCCATAAAGGGAGGCACATGGTCTTGTTTATTGCTATTCTTCAGTAACTAATATAGTGTGCCTGGACCATAGAACATGTTTTATATGTATATTTCCATATGTTACATATATAGCTATATACAGTTAGAGTTATACATAGAGTTATATAGGGTTATATATAGTTAGAGATATATATATATATAGTTATATAGTTATAACTATAACTCTAACTCTATAACCTTTGAATAGAGTTGCCTTTGAATAAATTTTGGATAAATATCATGGAAGGAGAAATTTAGGAAAGGGAGATTGTTTCAATTTGTATGCACCTTTGAGACCTCCAAGAGGAAATCCTGAGAAAGCAGGTCAAATAATCAGTAAGTAGCGTATTCCTCTTCTGGAGATAAAACTCTGGGAGAGTCACAAACATTTGATAACTGAAACTCTGGCCTCAGAGACTGCCTGGGAAGAGAATTCAGTTTCGGAAGAGTCTTTCGAGGAGCTTGATTGTCCACATATTAAACCTCACATATAACAGCAAATCAATTTCTCCTTTGAATGCTTATGTAAATATTTGTGTTATTTTGATATAAATAAGATGGAAAGATAGTCGCCTTTGGTGTTTCTTCTTTGCTTTGTTGTTTTGTTTTTTACATTCCCTTGATTTCTCAATCTCTTACAGATAATTTTGTTTTTCTCTCAGACAAAATTTCCATCAAGACACAAATACACAAGTGGGTCTTACATTTTAAAAGTCTGTGATAAAGCTTAACACAGCTTGAAATATTATAAATACGAAAACTATTCACCAGTGTTTTCAAATAGCTCTCTTTAGCCTCTAAATTTTCCAAAATGTGGAGTTAATTACTTACTGGGCCATAATGGCAAGTAAAATTAAATGGAAAGAAGGCATAGAGTTGTCGATAAAATCCCAGAAACAAAACAACTGCTTCCTTGTAGGTCGATACAGAAAACAAAGAAACAAAAAAGAACCCTCTTTCTAAAGGTGTTTTTTTTTTTTCCTAACAGAAACAGAATATACACATCAAATGAAAGTTTATATCTTCTATCTAGCAATAGCATACACAAACAGCAAAGAATTTGATCTCTGGAATCCTGTAACCATACACCAAAAACAGAAAAACAGTAGTTAAATAAAATCTAAAGCACTGGAAAATAAAGCCAAAGAAACTGAAACTTTAGGAAATTCTACTTATTTTAAAACTTACTTGAGTTTAGATTTTCCTTGTTTGTTTAAGCCCTCACACTACAGGAGAGAGAGTAAATCTAAATGAGGGTAGGTAATATCCCCCATATCATGAAGATGTAATAAATGCATATCTGGGTAAGGAGTGTCTGAGACCTCTCTTCACCAAACCAAGCTTATTCATTTTTACATCTTTGTGAGTTCCTCTATCAAAATGAGTCCCTGTTCTATCATGTAGATTAACTCAAGGGTCATTGTTCTGAACATCCAAGAGAAATGAAATATGAAACTCATATTTGAATTTTGCCAAGTCATCACCACCTCTGATCAATGAATTGAAAAGGAAACAAAGAAAATATGGGCTTACAGAGTTGTATCCATAGGTGAATCATTTCATTAGGTGATATCAGCCTTTAGTGATTCAGAGCTGATTTAACTTCAACCAAAACTACGTGGCAAATTACCCAGCTGTGAATACCACGTAACTGGCTCTTTACTCTGCTTGGAAGTGAGAATCAGACTCACATAATTTTAGATTTTGGACATACTATTGGCATAAGTAAGGAAAATGCTGTTAAAAATCAAACAAAAAAGTGCCCCTGAAACAAATAATACATTATATGTTAATTTAAAAAAGAAAAAAGAAAAAAATCCTGCCTACAATTTTATATTATATAGTCTTCTAGCCCTGAGGTGTTTGTTAAGAAAATGATAGATATTTATCTCTGGATGAGTTCTTAGGAAATCTATTTAATGCACTGTCAATAAAGATGTAAAATTTAAAGCTGTTTTAAGTTAATAAAACCAATTTTTTTAAGATTTTATTTATTTATTTGACAGAGATCACAAGTAGGCAGAGAAGCAGGCAGAGAGAGAGGAGGAAGCAGGCTCCCCGCTGAGCAGAGAGCCTGATGTGGGGCTCGATCCCAGGACTCTGGGATCATGACCTGAGCCGAAAGCAGAGGCTTTAACCCACTGAGCCACCCAGGCGCCCCCCAATTATTTTCTTTAAAAGTAAATAAAGATATACAAATGGTCTTGTCTTGAAGAAACCAGACTTAGTAGGAAACGTTTCCTATATGTGATTATATTCTGTTCATTACATTTTTGTAAACATTTAGTCAAGTGTAGAGGTGTCCCCAGATGAAAAGCTCTGGCCTCTAGCTGTCCTCTGACTTGCACACTCATGCCTGCTACTCCATAATGGCTTCTCTACTAGTTATCTCACAGAAATCTCTCAAACTTTATAATGGATTGCTATCTTCTCCCTCCAAATCTGTCCGTCCCTTAGCTTGCCCTCAGACAAATTGTATTCAAGCCACCCAGTTGCTTAAGTTATAAACATGAGAGTCATCTTATTCCTTCACATTCCACATGAAATTTGTCAGCAGATCCTATTGTTACCACATCCAAAATATAAAGGGGATCCATACGCTAGTCTCCAACTCTGCCTCCACAGCATTGTCAAAACCACAGTCAATCCTATTCTGCATACCTGTATTAGCCCCTTGCCTAACCCCTCTGCTTCTAAACTCACTCACTAACCAAATTAATAATTTCCATAATGATACTAGAAAAACATAAACCTGATCACCCATTTTCCCACGTAAAAACCCTTTACTAGCATCCAGATGAACTTTGGAAAAAACAAACGACCAAACCACCAAACTCCTTTTCATGGTCAAAAGTGAAATGTTACAGGACTGTCCTCTGCCTTCCATTCCCACCTTCCCCCTACTGCCACTCACCAATGTCGTCACTGCCACCCAACCACAGGCCAAGCCAAAAGCTGATCAGACACATGGAGGTCTTTCTGACTTTCTGCATGTGCTGTCCCTTTTGCCTGAATTTTCTTCATTCTGCTTATCTTTGTGCCTTTGAATATTTCTGGACTCAGCATAAATGTCATCTTCTTGAAGAGTCCTTCCAGAGTCACCCAATTTGAAGAGAAACATCCCCTGCCCTCACTCTTACTCTCCACACACCATCCTGGTCTTTGCTTTCTTCATAGCACAGCTACAGGTAATTGATGTTGATTAGTTTGTTTACTTGCTTATTTCTTGTTTTACCTAAAAAACTGTGAGTTCTTCGAGAGCTGGGCTTTGTTTTACTCACTAATTCATACCCAGCCACAGGAACATTGTAAGTACTAAGTACATATTTGCTGAATGAATGTTTGATGCAGTGAAATAATAAATGCTATTCCCTGGAGAATCATGGCATGCATTTTCAAACATCAGCCTGGCTGATTGTTGGAGGAGATCATGAAAAGGACATGACCTCTGGTTTACCCCTGAGCTAAACTGGGGCAACCAGAGGCTCCTCATGCCCTTGGAATATACTTTCTGCCCACCAATCCCATAGCCAAAGTTGTTTTCAAGGACATAATGTTGAGAGAGCAATGTGTTTTTGAGATCATCTGGGAGGTATACACAACTGGATCCCATTAAGGCCTCTGTATAAACTTTTAAATTCTGGCAGGCAAGTGCAGAGGTCTCCTTATCTTACTGCTTGGAAAGACAAGCATCAAAGTTTAAGTTCCCTTCCTTGTTAAAACTGCCATCTACCAATCTGGAGGGGTCTGTCTCTTTCTTTGGTCTTTCCTTGCCCTGTATGTACAGGGTTATGTTGCAAACCAACACTGATAACGTACTGAATTCAAAATGCACCATGACTTAAAAAGCAAAAACCAAAACCACAATGTGGCAGTTTTTGCAGCAAAAGGATGACTTTTCTCTCTCCTTTGAAATATGCTAACCATAGAATATCCCACTGATGTCTTAAATTTCACAATTCTTCTTAGATCTTGGCTTTTATTTTTAACCTTGTTCCCAGTTTAAAATGAGTGTTTCGGTCAGCATCCATGTTGCCATGTTGATTTCAGAGGAGTGAAATGAGAATTTAAGACTTTTATTTCCAGAAAGTCAATTATTTTGAATGAGATGAGAAACTGAAGGCTCAAAAACTTCCAATCCCTCAATCAGCATTTCCCAAAAAGATTTTTCTAAGAAAAGCCATTGTTCCAAGAAGTAGTGTTATACAAATAGACATACATACATACATATCTATATACATATATAAATACATACATATAAGTATATTTATGTACAAAATGTGTAGTCAAATATATATAGGAAATACTGAGTTAAACAATGTTAAATAGGCCTCATAATTGTTGATCTTCTCTGAACCTTTTCTAATATGTGGATATGATTATGAATTTCCAGAGTGGGATAAAGTACTTAACATTTCCGATTTTACCCTGAAGTCCTTATCATCTGTTATCATTTTGTAGAAGCATTTTTCTACAGAACATAGAAAATGATTTTCTAGAGAGCGAGATTAAATTCTAATTCAAGAATTTTAAAATTTTAGATCCAGAAGTAATTTCAAGAGATCATGTCACTCAGCCTCTTGACCAGATGTCACAACCTCAAATGCATATGATATCTGCCAGATCACAGAAATGGTTCTGTTGGGCTACGTGGGGACTGTGGCACACAACAAAGCATGGATCCAACATAGAAGAGAAAGTAATGATTTAGCTTCAGCTATAATGCAGAACCAATGTTCCAGATAACTTTATTTTCCATAAGAGGCCAGAAACTTTGAGTTTGTATTAAAGCTCCCCATTTTTATATATTTATAACTATTTTAAAGAGTATTTTTTAAACACTGCAAATACCAAATAAAAATACCTATAGGCCTGATTCATTACATAATTCAGCAGTTTGCAATTTGACTTAAAGTGCCTACTGTAGATATTTGTCTGTTCTGTCTTTCAAAATTATGTACCTAGTGTCTCATCCTAATATTGTTATATTTGTAACTATCTTTGATTTACTTTTTCCTTATGATCTTCTGTGAACCCCCCAATTTGGCCAATCTTTTAACTGGAAAGCACAAATAACACTAGAATTGTCAAATTTCTCTTTGCATATAATGAGGAAGGGCCAGATCATGGTACTAGTGTAGATGACGTCCTCTAAGATAAGCTTTGTTACATTAAAGAGATCCATTTACTGTCATGCATTCTATAATGTCTTATTTACTCAAGTAGAAATTTCAAAAATAACTCATTAAAGACCATTTCAATATCATAAATATTGGATTTTTCAAAGGAAAATTGCATAGGTCCTGGAAATAATCATTTTAATATCATTAGGACCTAGGCTTATTGTTTATAAAATAGGAAAAGAAAAATTAGCAGCAAAGATAAGAGCATGAGCATTGGAGTAAAAAACTCTATGTTCCAATCCCAACCCATCTCTTACTGGCTGGCTGACCTTCAGGAAGGCATCCTCCCAGAGTCTTGGTGTCCCAGTGTCTAGGTTTAAATGGAGAAAATATTAGTAACTTCTTCAACAGGATGCTCATGATTACATTTGTATAACACAAAGTAATAAAATTTAATCAGTTGAAAAGAGCTCTGTGGTTATCAGGTTGTAAGGCTGGGATGTGTGCCTATTGGGGGATAACATGAAAAGATTTCTTTGTGATGATGGAACAGTTTTGCATCTTGGATGTGATGGTGGTTACATGAATAGATGCCTATGGAAAAATTTCACAGATTATTTACACCAAGAAAGAAATGCATATAAAACTGACATAATCTGAATGTGTCCTGAATTCAAGTTAATATCTTGCTAATGTCATTTTCCTGGTTTTGACAATATACTATGATTATATAAGATATTATACTGCCTAAAGTTTGAGTGATGGATACACAAAACTCTATATTATTTTAAAACTTCTAGTGAGTCTTAAACTCTTTCAAAATAAAAAGTCTAAAGAAAAAAGCAGAAGGAAAAAAAAAGCTTGCTGAGAGGATTATGTATGATAATGGTGCAAAGAACTTAGCATAATATTTGGCACATTATAAATGCTGCCTAAGTAGTAGGTATCATTGTTTTATTCTTATTAAGTGTAGGAATTAAGGCTTAAAATTATGAAAATAGAGTGTGCTTCACTGAGAAATGAGATGAACTTTATCAGTTATCAAAGGAGGCAACTCAAATCAAATTTTGTATATGAAGAGCCAGAGAAGGGCAAAAGATAAAAAGATAATATCATTAAGAACTCATCAGCCTCAAACTCATTTCTCATTGCCCACCTACCATCACTTCAGTCACTTGACATTATACCCAGGAATCATTAACTTGATATGGAAATATTTGTTTTGCTTTAAAGGGTTGCATAATTTACTGTAAATGTCACCCTAAACTTTTCCATCCTTATGCACTTTGATACTAATGATGCTTTGAATACTTACAGCTTACTAATAGCTGTAATACATTATAAATAGTTTATTACCTAATTACCTATTTTAATTCATAGCAGGGCTTAAGCAGTAGGCAAAAATAAATTGTGATAAATCTTCATAGACAAGTTAATCTAAATTTCTGATGAAATTAAAAAACATTCCCTCCTCTTAAAGTAAACTCAGAAAATAGACATATCAGAAGACATATGTATATGAATCTTTACTTTTTTCTTTCCAGATGCACAACTGTTTTTAAAATACTAAGTTTGATGTTCTAACTTTAATGAATAACTATGAAAAATGTGTTTTAATTGCTAATTAATTGACACATGTTTAAAATAACCTATAACCATACAAATATTCTGACTAAGGTAAAAGAGAGAAGCATTTGAGAGATGCCTAGTTGGCTCAGTCAGTTAAAAGAGTTTGCCTTTGGCTCAGGGCATGATCCCAGGGTACTGAGATTGAGTCCCACACTGGGCTCTGTGCTCAGTGTGGAGCCTGTTTCTCCCTCTGCCTGCTCTGCCTGCTCTGCCTGCTCTGTCACTACCCCTACTTGTGTGCTTTCTTTCTCTCACTCTCTGACAAATAAATAAGTACAATCTTAAAAGATCTTAAGTAAAGTCTTAAAAGAGAGAGAGAGAAGCATGTGATTTGGGGTGAGAAGACATGGGTTCTGTCAAGTTTTATTTTATTTGACAAATTTTATTTAGCTGATAGTATGTGCCAGTCATTTTTCTAAGCATTAGGCATACAGCGGAAAGCAAGACAAAGTCTTTATTTACCCTTATGCGGCTTACATTCTAGTAAGGAAGACAGGCAAACAAATGAACAGAGAATAGGGCATTCCTTGTGCTAAAAGAAAAATGATGTGGATCCATAACAAAAAAGTGAGGGGTGACAGAGAGTGTTGGGACTAGTTATAAGATGGTCAAAGAAGGCCTCTTCAAGGAGAAAGCATTTGAAAAGGAATGAATGAAAATGAGGAAGTAAGCCACTTGAAGATCTAACAGAAGGGTATTCCTGGAAGAGAGAGCAGCAAACACAAATGTTCTTAAGCAGGACAGGCGTGTCAGGTCTAAAGAGCAGGAGAAAGCCACAGTGACTAGACTGAATCAGTCCTGAAGAAGAAGGAGGTAGCCAGGAGAGCAAGAGATGGTGTATGTGAGGGACAGGGTGTTACTGAGTGTGCTGAGCTTCTAACAAACTTGGGTAAGTGTGTGTGTCATCAGGGCACTCGGGTTTTTAAGGGTTCAGTGTACCTGCTGGATAGGGAACTAACAATGGGCAGGGCAGACTGAACAGGGAGGCCTAGCTTCATACTGTTTTCCAAGACAGATACGAGGGCAACTCTTCCCAGCCCTGTGAACAAGGGACTTAGCCTCTCTAGCCCCATTTCCATGTACAGATAGACCTGTAAATGTACTCTTATGACATGTAATTTAAATTCTACATTGAAAGTTAAACACCCTTGGAGGGCTGACAACAGTCTGTATCAGAAATCGACATCGGGTTCCAGTTCTACCCTGGGCAGAACAGAAGGGATATTTTCATAGCATATAGTTCATAAATAGTGTATACATTTTAGAAAAGGCCCAAAAGTATAAAGAACATGAAAAATCTATAGCAATTGCAACATGTAAAAATGATGCCTTGTATGTGGCATGTTTTTGCCCTGTAAATATTCTTTTGGAAACCTGCTTTCTTCCACAGAAATATTTAATATCCTTCAAATCATTAAATGTCCTTAAAAAAAAGAAGCTTTTAATTTATTCATACAAATCCCTGCCATTGCACATTTTCCCTATTTCCAGGCTCACATAATTATAAATTATGCTGTGATAAACATACTAGTATGTAAATTTTTGCATGCACAGTTGTTTCTCTAGTGTAAAAATTTTAAAAATTCTCTTTAAAATAAAATTTCTGAACCAATCAAAATGTATGTAAAAACTTAATGCATTTGGGGATGCCGGGGTGCCTCAGTTGGTTAAGCGTATGACTTCAGCTCAGGTCATGATTCCAGGGTCCTGGAATGGAGCCTTGCATTGGGCTCCCTGCTCAGCAAGGGGCCTGCTTCCCCTCTCTCTTTGCCCTGCTCATGCTCACTGTCTCTCTCTCTCTCTCAAATAAAAAAATAAAATCTTTGAAAAAATTTTAATGCATTTAACTTATATTACCATAGCTCTGTCCAGAAACATTCTAATTATCCTTTCAATAAGTGCCCAGCAAAATATTTTTGAGCCTTCTTGGGCTTTTTTGAGGCCTCTCCAGCCCTCTTTATCACTAATTCTATAAGGTTTCCTGGGTCCACAGCAGTTTCTGTTTGTTCCTCTAAGGAAGTGTCCTTGCTCCAGACTTCTTCATCCAGATCTAAACCCACGTAAGTCTACACACTCAAAGGTATGTTGTAGCGTGTACTATTGATTCTCTACATGATTGCCTTCCTCAGCCTTCTCCCTGGCTAACAGTGACACACTTATGTTTAGGTATCAGATTGCCAACAATGTACTTGAAGAAAACCGGCTTCTCTTCTAAGCTTGGGGGAGGGGGATGAATATTTATTTTTCTAATCCAATGCTAGGGGATTAAATCATTATTTTTTCCTAATTCCACTGTCTTTGCCACTAATTAGGGACATGTGAACCATGTGAATAAAACATTACAGGAAATATGCTAGCATCCTCTGGAATAACAATCTATTCTCCACAGATGATATGAAAGAAGTAGCTCTCTTGGCTGCCCTAGCCACTGCCCTGCTTCCTGATTTTGAACAGAAATGTGATACACAGACATCTGGCAGCCATCATGTAGTCGTTAATAAGTTCTAGGTGATAAGCAAACTGGTCAAGAATGGTAGAGCAAAAGACAGAAAGTACGTGGTTTCTTGACATTACTCAGATACGGCAAATCTTGAAGATCATTTGGGTTTATTAATTGACACTTATAAACTAGGCTCCTACCCTCTCACAGAAGCCAGGAGACAAGGGCCCTATCTTTTTCAATGGTTGCTCTTCAAAGGGATGGCTCCCAGGTCCTTATGAAATAAACCTTTTGGGTCCTAAAACTGAGAAGAGTCTGGGAGAAGATTTCTATCTCAATGGAGCAGTGAAAGAATTTATAGTTGCAAGTTTTTTTAAATAAATATCCTAGGGGCACCTGGGTGGCTCAGTGGGTTAAAGCCTCTGCTTTCAGCTCAGGTCATGGTCTCAGGGTCCTGGGATCGAGCCCCGCATCAGGCTTTCTGCTCAGCGGGGAGCCTGCTTCCCCCTCTCTCCCTACCTGCCTCTCTGTCTACTTGTGGTCCCTGTCTGTCAAATAAATAAATAAAATCTTAAAATACATATTCTAGGAAAAGGTATCGAAGGGCCTATGCATAGTCAGGGAGAAAACTGTCTGATATTTCATCAAGCCCAAAGGAACACTGAAGTCATCTTAATCAATGAACGTGCTGTTTGTCCTTATGAACTCTCCTAATCACTTCTTTTGAAAACCTATGCAAAGGAATCAAGTGAGCATTTCGTGACCTTTTAGCAAAGTCCTTTTCCCTAAAGTTGGCCAGAGTCAGTTTCTGTTGTTTGCAACCAAAGTCCCTCTGATAAATCAAGGATTGCATTCCTTACATTTCTTTGTATTAAACAGTGGGAAATGAAGTTACATTTTCCACTGAAAGTAAAGTAGACCAGATATGGTAAGAAAAAGACCAGCAAACTGGATTCTAGTTTTAGTTTGGTACCCGTATGTGTGAGGTCTGAGGCTCATTTTCCTCAATCTAACAAATGTCTCTGAGGGTCTCTACGTCCCTTCCAAATTTGATATTCCAAGTAATTTAATAATAATTTGACCTGTTAAATGCCTTTTTATAAAGATTTTATTTATTTATTTATTTATTTATTTATTTATTTGAAAGACAGCACAAGCGGGGTATAGGGGCAGAGGGAAAAGCAGACTCCGCACTGAGGAGGGGACGCCCCCCCAGATCATGACATGAGCCAAAGGTATGGAAAATAAAAAGATCATTTCTTTAACCCAAATTTTCATTATCTAGAAAGAATAAAGATCCACAGGTAAGCAGAAATGAAATCACAGGCAGAATTTCAAACAGCAAGTTTGATTAGAGGAGTTCAAAGCAGTCATAATTTACTTGCTCTTCAAAGAAATTTTTAGCACAGATCTGTACAAATTACCAATATAAAATGGTTGGCAGGTACAAAGTAAAAAAGAAGAACTATCCTGAGTAGACAAAGACACTGGGAATACTTCAGAACCTTAGACACTGGAAATACTTCAGAACAGTAATATCAGAAAGGAGCAACACAACAGAGTGGTATAGAATAAATTCATTTTTCAGCAATCTGAGAGCAGCAATCCAGAGCAACGAAATAAAATCAGTAAGTCTCACCACATGGGGCAGCTGAAGCTGTAGTCTCCACAAAAGGAGGATAAATGGAATGTGTCATAGGGGATTAGGTGTTTAAGGGAGTAGAAAGTTCTTATAACCGCTGCTACTTGTGATGGATCTCAATGTTTTTAAACGAGTAGATAAGGTATTGAAATCCTTGCATTTGCAATCCTTTGGGAAAAGAAGTACAGTAAGAGGCAGGAGCTGAAAATTATTGCTAGAAAACGAACTGAATTTTAAATACACTATATTTTTATTTGAACTGTGATTTGCACTCATCTTAGAAAAATTGCAGAACAAAGATATACAAAAGAAAATTAAGAAAGCACATATTTCCATTATTTATCTAGATGTAATTCTCCTTTTTGATTTTTCCCTGGAACAATAACTCAGGTTTTCCAATAAGCAAATTATTCCTTACATAACTAGCCACATACCTAGAGGCAGTGTGTTCAAAATGGAGGATTGGGGAAAGGTGAACTGTTAACTTTTCTGTCTCTTCACCTCTAACCATAAATAAAATTATGTAGATATTACTTAAAGAGTTTAGGAATGTTAATGTCTTAAACATAGCTTGCCCAAGCTTTTAGGTTAGGCTACAGGGAAACTATATACCTCTACTAGTAAAACTAGCTTTCCTCTTAGCCTGGCATCACTCCTTGGACAAAGGCTGTGGCAAGGATTCCCACACAATAGGTTTCCCTAAAAAGAGAATTATCAAGGAACAATTCCCTGCACTAATCCTTTAGGTTCTTCTCTATGCCAGCACTATTCAGTCATAGTCCATGGGTAGTAATGACTATGTGAGTACATTGTCTATTGTCAGCACCTCCTACCTCTAAGTTTTATCCACACCAGTAAGTGAAAGTGCGGTAGCACGTAGCCCCACCTTTATCCTCCTGTTATCTGCATAGCACTTGAAGAGCATTTGGAAGCTCTAGTGCGGCAGACTTGGGCTCCCAGATGCAGGAGAGGTCATCTTTCTACCCTGGGCTGCAGACCTCACTGACTGTCATTTAAGGCTCTATCAAAGGGACTAATGACGATTTCCGTGGGTGTTACAGCATCAGCCAAACCAGCGTTAGACTTTTCATTTAAAGGCAGCTGCTATTCTTTGAGACAGTGGCACTGACAGAGCCAACTGCATATATTTTAAAAGTACTACCAACCAATCCAATACTTTAAACCTGTAAATTCTTCCTAGGGGGTGGGCGGTTCAAGCTGTGCAGTGAACACCAACTTATTTTTGCATTTCTTCAAAGAGAACGAAAGAAACAAAACTTGTTAACCTTGACCATTCAAACCCTGACAATATACCATATAAATCATTACTTCAAAAGAACATAATCAAGTTTTGACTTCCCCAAATTCAGCACCTAAGAAAGCACAATAAAAGGTATTTATTGGTTGGTTTTGCCAGGGGCATTTTATCCTTTTAAAGGGAAGTATAAGATATTAGAACATGTTATTTACTCTTATTGTACGTGCAAGAGATTTGTGCTAAGTCTAGATGTTGGAAAAAATACCATTCAGAGAGAAAGAGTGACTGAGGTGGCTTTTCTGCAGATTCTTTGTAAATTATCTCGGGATTCCCTCGCTTATTTCTCAATCCATCTTTAAAAGTTAGGAAAGAACCCCGAGGTAAAGTATGGAAATAATAATTTTTGAAGAATTTTCCAAAAATTTCCACAATCCAAAATATCTTTCTCAAAATTTTAGCCTGACGATTCATAAACCTGTACCCCTGAAGCAAATAATATATGTTAATAAAAGTAATTAATTAAAAAAATGAACAGAACAGAAAGTTCAAGTGCTATGCAGATGTGACTTTAGATAGATGGTTAAAAGTTTGAAAGAGTTATTTTTTTAAAAGTTAATATGAAGAACTGATCACTGTTCACTGGTGATTAAGTTGTGCTACCAATACTATCATGACCGCTATGGTGTGATGTAGGACATAATTAGATTCATCCATAATAGCTAGGACCAGTGATATACCAAACATGTAGATACATATTCTTACATGAATATTTCATATTCATAATCTGATGCAACCCTTATGAGAACAATATCAGATTCTTTGTCATAATGTTACATCTATTTTAAAGAGAAAGGACTACAGTGAAGCAGATAAATTATGCTAAGAATCAGTATAATCTCTTTGCCATAGACTGTATGAACTGGAATTACCTATCTCTTGGGCTCCTGCCATACAACCATGCCTCTAAACCAGTCTGTTCTGATTTTGCACTCACTTTCCTCTACATGAAATGCTCTTCCTTCACCCAGTCTTCACAGAGTTATTCCTTTTTTTTTAAGATTTTATTTATTTGACAGACAGATCACAAGTAAGCAGAGAGGAAAGCAGAGAAAGAGGTAGAAGCAGGCTCCCCGCCGAGCAGAGAGCCCGATGCGGGGCTTGATCTCAGGACCTGGGATCATGACCTGAGTGAAGGCAGAGGCTTAACCCACTGAGCCCCCCAGGTGCCCCGGAGTTATCCCATCTTAACAGAACTACTACTTCTTACATTCACGTTCGTATTTCAATTCAAATGACAACCTTTTCAGAGAAATGTTAACTGAACAATCTAACCTCATACCCTAGGTAACTCTTTATGTTTTCACATTTCTTATTCCTATCTAAAAATCTAATATATTTCATATTGTCTTTTTATCCCTACAAGAATATACATTCTATGGGAACAGGAACCTATATATCATGTTTATTGTTATATTCTTATTTTCTATAAGACTGTCTAGAATATTTGTTAAGGAATGTGTGCACTAAGAGTACAGTGTTTTCCAAGGAAGAAAATTAAAGATTTTGTTTCTTCAGAACTGATAGGTGCCCAATACAATACTTGACATGTCATGAACACTTTCATAGAGTAGGATACAAAACACAATTTAACCAAATGCTGATCACTACACAATTGACCCTTGAACAACACTGGGGTTGGGGCTGCCAGTGCCCCCCATCCCACATATTGAAAATCTGCATATAAGTTTTGACTTCCCCAAACCTTAACTAATAGCCTATTGTTGGCTGGAAGCTTTACCAATAACATAATCAATTAGTGCATATTTTGTATGTTACACGTACTATGTACTGTTATAATAAATTAAGCTAAAAAAAAAAAAAACAAGGAAATCATGAGGAGGAGAAAATAGCATTTATAGTACTGTATGTATCCAAAAAAAAAATCCACATGTAAGTGGGCCTGCATAGTTCAAACTGCTGTTGTGTTCAAGGGTCAACTGCAATAAGAAAATGGTTAAAATAACTGTAGTGTCTTTCATGTGTTGTTGCTTGCTCTCCGTAGGTGAATAAAATCAAAGGCACAAGTAGTACTTTTTTTTATATATTTCAGTGGGAACTGTATACCTTTGTTAAGAACTGGGTCTCAGAGTTCACTTAATGCTACATGAGGTATGTTTTAGCATTTCTGTACTCATCCATCTCTAATCAAATTAAACCAAGTCTATACCTTATCAGTCTTATGCTACACTCACCCAAAGTTCACATTTCCTGATGTTATTCATCAGAGATGTTCTGTGTTGCAGCAGGATTGTCACCTTTTTTTAAACATTAAGCTATAATCTTATCCCAGGATGTGACCCTTGGTCATTCCTATAATAGCTGTGATCCCCTTTTCATATTAGCACCAATAATAAATTTGGGAGTCCCATCAAGCCTAGGAATGAGCTGTGAATATAAATATTATCCCAGAATTAATGGTTATATTTTCAAATAGTAATCTTGTCTTCCAACCTGCTAAGGAGCACTCCTAAAAAAATAATTGAAACATTGATAAATGATTGAAACCCAATCTGTCTCCACCCCAACTTCTGCCTGCTCTCATCCCTGAATTAAAGCAATTCCATCCAAGCAAAAATTGAGTTGAATTTTAAAAGATTCCAACACCTTCTCGTTTGAGGTCCCACCAGGTTAATTCCAGCCTGTTTGGAACCTGGCTGCTTCATTATTGCTTTCAGCAGAATTAATATCAACTGCCTATTAGCTGTCAATGTCAATGTCTTTAAAATCCCTTCACCGGATCCCTAATGAAAAGACATTAGATGATAAAGCAAGTGATTTCTCTACTTTCTTTCTGGTGTCTGACATCATTAATATGATTAATGAGGTGACCAGGGAACCCAAATCATTTGTCAACATTAGACTAGTACAATAACCAAAGCTCAAAGGTGGGGAAGGTATGGGAACAAGTCTTCTCTTATCTCTATTCTCTACTTTATCAAGGAGATGAATGACTTACCTGTGTGAACTTGTTTGTAATAGCAAACGGTAAGAAAATTACAAACACATGTTTATTTGCTTTCACATTATCTGTAATAACTAACAAAGAATTATTTTTAATTTTAAAGCTTCAAAATACATTTTAGGTGATTGAGTAATGATTATAAAATAAGAAACAAATAGCCAGATCAGTGCCTTTAAAAAGGAATATAAAGAAG
>PISX010016902.1:0-44876 GCA_004024625.1 Mellivora capensis | reverse complement strand
AGGGAAATTGGGGGGGAGATGAACCATGAGAGACTATGGACTCTGAAAAACAACCTGAGGGTTTTGAAGGGGCGGGGGGTGGGAGGTTGGGGGAGCCAGGTGGTGGGTATTATGGAGGGCACACATTGCATGGAGCACTGGGTGTGGTGCAAAAACTATGAATTCTGTTATGCTGAAAAGAAATAAAAAATAAATAAAACAAACAAACAAACAAACAAAAAAACCATTACTTTCTTGTTTGGTATTTAACACTTTAAGATTAGAGGTGCAAAGGAAACAAACTCTACAAACATATTACGTAGGCTGAACCCCCAGGCAGAATTGTTCAAGGAAGTGTTAGTCTTTTCAGTCAGCATACACTTCCTTTATTTTTTTCAGTAAGCTCAACAGTCTTGTTATACTGGCAGTGAACCATCTAATTTTCCTCTTGATTCCTCTTCTGATGCCACTTTTTTTTCCTGACCCAGAAGACAGCTTTAAAAACATTTTACCCTTTGCTGCTTGTACTCCATATTGTATTCTCTTTTCTTGTTAGGACTGCCTTTACCCTGCTTTCTCACCCACCTGCCTCTAGAAAGCTTTCTTAAACACGGTTGAAATTTATATTTAGGGAGGAGCTCACCACAGACTCTGAGTTCTAGTTAACCAGGAGACAGAGACATGCCTGGAGCTTGCAAGGCAGAGAAAGAAGCAGATACAAAGTATAAAGGTAACAAAAATCAAGTTATGTTTGGGAATAATCGTGGTACAGGGTGACTATGGAACATGTGAGCAGGCAGGAGATGAGGCTGGGAAGTTGGTTTTCACAATACAATCTATGCTTAGTAAGGCCTCCAGGACTTTATTCTGGAGCATTTCCAGACTGAAAGGTCTCCCTCCCACAGAGACAAAGACACACCCAAAGCCCTTTGTGAGCTTTGGGTGAAAGAGATTTAGGTTTAAGTACATGCTCTACAACGTACCAGCTACTTGACCTTAGGAAAGTTATTTAAAAATCTTTGGACCCCAGTTTCCTCATCTGTAAAATGGGAATCAGGTATGTTTATCTCAAAGAGAGGTTGTGAGGACTTAATTACATGAGGGTTTTTAATATACTTAACACAGTACTCTGTTTCTAAAAAGTTCTCAGTAGAAGGTAACTAGTGTCATGGCAGTTGTGCTCCAAAATACAAAATTACTTTCAGTTCTCTGAATGTGCTACACTCATACTCAACTGCGTATTTTTCTAGATGTTGTGACCTCCACCTGGAGTCTCTCTAAAGCCGTTCTCTGACTTTCCTCTACCTGATTGCTTTTTTATTTTAAATTTTAATTCCAGTACAGTTAACATAGAGTGTTATATTTACCCTGGATTTTTTTTTGATGGTTCTATGCTTCAGCACAGAGACTGTTTAATCCAGGATCCCCTTGGGGCATCCATAGATGGGAATCAAAGAAGGGTGTGACCTTGGCTGGAAAAAATGATTAAATTTAATTTTCACTAAAGTCTTGCTAAAATTCAGCATTAAAAAATTTTTCGACTCGATAATAGTGTCAGAATATTAGCGATATCTAACATTCACATGATTAGAAATCACAAATAGTGATTTCTAGATAGAATCACATCACAGTTTTATATCATAAAACAGCATTTACTCCCATTACTACTTTGAAATTGTAGTTATTTGACTTAACAGTGGATATTTTTATTTAATGTGGTAAATAAAAGGGCATATAGGTCTACAGCAGATTTTGAAATACTTTGAAAACTGTAATTCAATTTAATTGGTTTTCTTTGAAGTCCTATACATTTAATAACAGAAAAGGTCCAGAAATCATGAAAGGGTCCTGTGGTACACACACACACAGATTAAGAACCTCTGTCCTAGCACTTACTATAGTATACTGTCCACTAATTTATAAATATACTGTTTTCAGTTAGAAATTAGTATACAGTGTCAAATTTACATTCTGAACAAAACGTCTCAATCTCATTTAATGCCACCATCTTCCTCTCTCCAAAAGGAAGAAAGCACACAATTACTTACTGTTAGTTGTAGACAGTGTCCAATCAGCAGACAGAGCATGGGTTTTCTTTAAATTAGGGTCTTCTGGGGCTCCTGGGTGGCTCAGTGTCCAACTCTTGGTTTCAGCTCAGGTCATGGCCTCTAGCCCTGCCTCATCTCTGTGCTCAGCAGGGAGTCTTCTTGGGATCCTCTCTCTCCCTCTCCCTCTGCCCCTTCTACTCACTTTCTTTCTCTCACCCTCAAAATAAACAAACTTAACAGTAACAACAACAACAAAATCAGAGTTTTCTTCTCTGGTTCAAGGATCTTGTCTCCCTAAAACAGTTTTATATCTTTTAACAGAAACCCCAGAGGACTTCTAACTTCAGCCTCGATATATTTAGCCAGCAGGAACACTCTTACTCCCACAGCAAGAGGAAAAATCCAGATGATCTACCAAATGATAACTCTTGCTTAACTTAACCAGAAACTGGACCACAGACCAACCACCTAACTTAAAATCTAATGAAAGACTACTTCCAAGGACAAAAGGGACACAAAACTGACTTTTGAGGGAACAATGAGTAACAAGTAACAAGAATTTAGTTACATTAAAAAAAACTGTTAAAAGCTGAGTGTGGGCTGAGTGTGTGACAGAACAGAAATCTTAGCAGTAAAGACATAGGGTACTTACTGACCACTCTTCTCCTTGGGTCTCCACCAAGCACTCATGAGAAAGACTGGGGTCCATGCAGAAGACTGGACAAAGCCTCCTCAGTGGGGGCAGGCCTGGAGGAGAGAGAAGCTCCTTGATGGGAAAGAGGCAAAGTCTCCCCTGCATCCTCCCGCACTAAGAACTAAGGCCTTATGCTGCTGGGAATGGACCATGAACCCCGGCCTTTCTAGAGCACATTTGAAGACAGACTGTAGCTGGGGAAATGGAGGAGAAATAAAACTGTGCTCCTGGGGTGGAGGTGGGGCAGGAAACTGACCTGGACCCAGACCATTAGAGATTTCCTAATGCGGCAGGGAGGGAGGCAGGATCCCTAAGAAAGTCACTCCAACCCCCATCCAACCTAGGGACACAAAGCGTGCCTAAGACTGAGGCTGAGTCATAACACCAGAGGGTCCCACTTCTCTCCAGTAGGGCAGACAGCACCAAGTGAAAAGCAACAACAATCAACCATGAGGGAAGGAGCAAGAACTTGGAGAAAGACTCATTGTAAAACACAGGGAAGGAGAACACTAAGAACGAAATAGGACCACTGAGAAAAATCCCATTTTTGAAATGATATCTACCCTAAATACCAGTAGGTTCAGAGAACTTTGAAGCCGATGGTAAAACCAAGTCACCATAGCAACAACAAAAACCTGAATCCACCTCAAGTCCTGCCTAGACTAAGCGAATCCCCCTTCCCCAACACACACACTAATGTCCTAGGAGAAGGGATATAAATTTTCTGTGCATATATATTGTATTTATTTCAGTGTATACTGTTCTCAACTTTGTTTGGCAATAAATAAAAAAAATTGTCAAACACACAAAATGAACAAAGAAAAATAATCCATGGTAAAGAGCAAGGCAAACAATAAAACTGGTCTTAGAGATGACCCAGATTTGGAATTATCAGACAGGGACAGTCACAGCGGTGAACTATGTCTCTGGGAGCTGTGATGGTTAATTTTAAGTGTCAACTTGACTGGGCTAAAAAATGCCCATATAGCTGGTGAAATTTTATTTAGGGAAGTATCTAGGAGGGTGTTTCCAGAAGGGATTAATGACTCCAAGTAGATTGAGTAAAGATCACTCTTATCCTCACCCCTTACCAGTGTAAACAGACATCATCCTATCCACTGAGGCTAGAAGAGACTACAAAGGTGAAGACTACAAAGGGTGAATCTGGTCTCACTACTTAAAATGAGACACTTATCTTTTCTTGCCCCCAGATGTGTTTCCAGCTCTCAAGCCTTTGGACTCAGACTAGAAAGAATAAACACACGCACATGTGCACGTGCACACACACACACACACACATTCTTCCAAGATTCAATAAGAAAATAAACAATCTAATTAAGGAGTGACCAAAAACTTATTCATTTCACCAACAATGGCAAATGATCATATAAAAAGATGCTTAACATCTCTGGACATTTAGGAAATAAAATTAAAATTATGTTGATACTACTACATCCATAGATGTAGTATGTTTAGAGGGTCTTAAACAAACAAAAACTACAGAATTCAGCAAAGTCATAGGATGTAAAATCAGAGTACAGAAATCTATTGCATTCTATACATCAACAATGAAGCAGCAAAAAAAAGAAATCAAGAAATTGATCCCATTTACAACTGCTCCCAAACCAGTAGGATACCACAGAATAAACCTAACCAAAGAGTTAAAAGATCTGTACTCCAAAAACTACAGAACACTTAGGAGAGAAATTGGAGAGGACATAAAGAAATGGAAAACCATTCCATGCTCATGGATTGGAAGAACAAACATTGTTAAAATGTCTATACTTCCCAAAGCATCTACCCATTTAATGCAGTCCCTATAAAAATACCATCACCTTTTTGTCACAGAAATTGAACAATCCTAAAATCTGTACAGAATCCCAAAAGACACTAAATACCCTGAGCAATCCTGAAAGGGAAAAACAAAACTGGAGGCATCATGATTCCTAATTCCAAGCTCTATTACAAAGCCGTAATCATCAAGATAGTATGGTACTGGCACAAACACAGACATACAGATAAATGGAACAGAAGAGAAAAGCCAGAAGAGGACCCTCAACTCTATGGTCAACTAATCCTTGACAAAGCAGGAAAGAATATTCAATGGAAAAAAGACAGTCTCTTCAACAAGTGGTATTGGGAAGACTGGACCCCAACATGCAGAAGAATGAAACTGGGCCACTTTCTTATACCATACACAAAAATAAATTCAAAATGAATGAAAGACCTAGTGTGTGATAGGAAACCATCAAAATCCTAGAGAACACAGACAGCAACCTCTTTGACCTTGGCCACAGCAACTTCTTACCAGAAACTGGAGGCAAGGGAAACAAAAGAAAAAATAAACTCTTGAGACTTCATCAAGATGAAAAGCTTCTGCAGAGCAAGCAAAACATTCCTACAGAATGGGAGAAGATATTTGCAAATGACATATCTGATAAAGGGTTTAAAGAACTTATCCAACTCAACACCCAAATAACAAATAATCCAGTTAAGAAATGGGCAGAAGACATGAATAGAAATTTTTCCAAAGAAGACATCCAGGTGTCTAGCGGACACACAAAAAAGTGCTAAATATCATCAGGGAAATAGAAATCAAAACCACAATGAGACACCACCTCACACTGGTCAGAATGGCTAGAATTAACAATATAAGAAACAACAGATGTTGGTGAGGATGTGGAGAAAGGGGAACACTCTTGTGTTGTTGGTGGGAACGCAAGCTGGTGCAGCCACTCTGGAGAACAGTATGGAGATTCCTCAAAATTTAAAAATAGAGTTACCTTATGACCCAGCAATTGCATTACTGGGTATTTACACAAAGGATACAAAAACACGTATGTGAAGGGGTACATGTGCCCCAATGTTTGCAACACCATTATCAACAACAGCCAAACTATGGAGAGAGCCCAAATGTCCATCGACTGATGAAGGATAAAGAAGATGCAAAAATGGTGCAGATTCTACAGAAAACAGGTTGGCAATTTCCTATAATGTTAAAAGTAGACAGACATCATACGAATCAGCGTGACCACCACCCAAGAGAAATGAAAACTTATGTTCATACAAAAACCCATTCATGAATGTTTTACATTCAAAACTGCCAAAACTTAGAAATACCCAAGTGTCCTTAAACTGTGTAAACAAACCGGGATATATCCATAAAATGAAAAACTACTCATCAGTGAAAAGGAACATACTGCTGATATACCCATGTCATATACGGACTGCAAAGGAACATGGGATGGGGTTTTGGGTGATGGAATTCTCTACATGTAATTGTGGTAATGGTCACATTGTCAAAACTCAGAACTATATATGAAAAATGCTAAAAAAATAAAAGGGGGGGGGCGCCTGGGTGGCTCAGTGGGTTAAGCCTCTGCCTTCGGCTCAGGTCATGATCCCAGGGTCCTGGGATGGAGCCCCGCATTGGGCTCTCTGTTCAGCAGGGAGCCTGCTTCCCCCCTCTCTCTGCCTGCCTCTCTGCCTAGTTGTGATCTCTCTCTCTCTGTCAAATAAATAAATAAAATCTTTGGGGAAGAAAAAAAAAAAAAAAGAAATGAAGGGGTGTGAAAAGTCCAAAGATCTCAAAGCATGCAAAGAGACATGTACTTGTTAACATATTCCAACAACTTCTCCGAACCCCACATAGTTAAATTGAGTATTAACTCAATGGGACATGGAGGTCCAGAACAGACTGTTAGACTCTGTGTAGGTGGGGGATAATCTGACGAGTTAAAAATAATTTAAAATCTGGAGTCAGAAGGGCAGAGTGTGTAGGTGGCAAACATGGAAATAAAGTCCGGGTCAGAGTCCAGGAACTCACAGGAGAGCTGAGAACATCAAAGTTAGAGGCTTCCCCTTGGAACTGCTCCCTCCTACATAGCCTGACGCTAAATAAAGCCACCATGTATCCTAAGGAGACAATGCCCAAGGGCCTTTACTTGCACTAAAACCTGTATCTTCATGACAAACTTCTGTGCAGGTATTATTATCCTCATTTTACTAGAAGAGAAGAGAAGAGACGGAGCTGGTCGCAGGGTCAGGAAGTGAATGTGTATCTTTTGGATTCTGAAGTCTCTGTTCTATACAGTCCAGCATCTTAGGAAAAAACCACCCAGCAGTCAGTCTTATTTGGCCCTGCTGCACATTTTCCAGATTTCCAAAGACACATTCCCCATTTTCAGACAACCATGCCATTCTTCCCATTGTCCCTACCACCTTCGTTATGATTTGTGGACTGCTCCAGACCTCGGAATGGCCCCCTTTCATTAAGACCCTGATTGTTTTAGAAGAACCAAAGCACGGAAAACAAACACCTGTACTCCCCATAGCAGGTTCATTCCTTTTTTTAAGATCATCTCCCCACACACAGCGGCATCCTTGGCTTTACAACATTCCTTTCTCACCGGAAGCCTGTGCCAGGGTTTGCTTTATAGTGAAAGTCCCACAACTCCACAATTACCCTTAATTTGAGGGTGGAGAAAATTTCCCAAATAATTCAAATGAGGGCTACTGAGATTTAAAATATACAGTCTCACATCAGTTCTGATTTGTTTTCAAATATTATCTATGGACTCTCAGTCCAAAGAGAGTTGTTTTTTTTTTTCCCAGATACGATAACATGGTGTAAGTGAGACTCACTGGACTGGTGGGTGAGAGACCTGTTTTATCCTAAATTTATTGTTTAATCAGCCATGTAGTCTTCATTAAATCATAAAACAACTTTGACCTTGAGTTTCTGGATCTTAAAAATCAGTCACATGATGTGAGGAACACTGGGTGTTATATGCAATGAATTACTCAGCACTACATCAAAAACTAGTGATATACTCTATGTTGGCTAATTGAATTTAAATTTAAAAAATCATTATTTGGCATAGTTGTTTTTTTAAATTTTTTTCATTTTTTTAATTAACATATAATGTATTATTAGCCCCAGGGGTACAGGTCTGTGAACTGCCAGGTTTACACACTTCACAGCACTAACCATAGCACATACCCTCCCCAATGTCCATTACCCCACCCCCCTCTCCTGACCCCCCTCCCCCCAGCAACCTTCAGTTTGTTTTGTGAGATTAAGAGTCTCTTATGGTTTGTCTCCCTCCCAATCCCAACTTGTTTCATTTATTCCTTTCCTACCCCCCAGACCCCCCACATTGCCTCTCAACTTCCTCGTATCAGGGAGATCATATGATAATTGTCTTTCTCTGATTATTTGGCATCGTTTTGCCAAATAATTTCTAAAGAGGTCCTAGAGACCCAACTTCCACTTCAGATTGCTACTGTATGCTCGTGACAAACTCACAGTAGCTGGAATTTCAGCTCATGGTAGAAAGCTCTCTTACTGTATTTGTGTTTTTCGTATATTTATAACCTTTATGTGAGCTGAATTTTTGTTCAGTCCTGATGGACAAAATTACCGAAGGAAAAACAAGCACCAACCCGCATTTACAATATACATATTGATACATAAATCACACCGAAAACACACCCCTAAACATATCACACACCCATCCCATAGTGTAAACCCTGAGAGGGTTTTGGTTCATTTTTGGTAACACAAGTGCCTGGTTTAGGCTTTGATTGCTGAGACACCCACTTCAAAGATGGCCATCTCTAATAAACACAGGGCTAACCACTCAACTAGATAATGAACCAGGCCACCTTCCCCAAGGAGGCGTCTTTGTATTAGAGATCTTTGTTGATTTCAATAACTGGCCATTTGCGCCACTTGATTTTTTTTTCCCCCCTCTTCCCACACTGTAAATTCCCATTTCTATGTTTTAAATTCACCAATAAAGAATGAGCCTGTGAAACTCTAAGCCCCCACCCTCATCCCCAGTAAAAGCAGAACTTCCAATCCCATCTCTCTCTCCACTTCCCATGATCTTTGTGGCCCCAGGTATGCTGTATAATGTCCAGATTCTGTAAATAAACCTTTACTTTTCAAGGTTTCTTGATGTTTATTGCAAGAACTACAAGGGTCGGTCTGACCCCAGCATTGGTTATTGATAGCCTGATACTGGCACAAAATAATTGGGATTAGCCAGGGGAATGCCCTATTCCTGAAACTTGCTGGACTAGGCACCTATCCCAGATGGGTACCACCATTTGGAAAAAGAGTCCCACTAGCTGCGGGGTCTGTCATGCTGTGATGTGATTTGCATACTGCTTAGGTAGTGTGTTGCCTGCTGTATCCAACCCAAAGGTCACAACCACTGTAATAATTTAATATCTTCCCAGACCAGACTGATCAAGGCCACACAGTCAATGAGACAATAAAAGCCTTAGTTGAATATTAATGTGCATAAGGGTCCTTCATGCCTCAAGGCCAAGGATAGATAATGAGTGTGTTTGGATTATAAGGCTATTGTCACAGTACACAGAGAGGTTCCGGGCTAAAGGTGCAAGGAAAACATTCCTGTAGGTGAGGAGGACAGGAGACCTCCACTTGTGGCCACTGAGTTACTGGGTTATGCTTGGAATATGTGTCCTAACCCAGAAGAGTGGAAGAGCCTTACACCAGAAACCAGTGGTGGCACCAGAGGGAAAATACAGAGGCTTATGGTCTCTCTGTCACCACTTCCCTCATTGCTATTACTCTTCATCCCCTGACCCCATGGGATATCATGGGTCCAACCCCTGGTGTGATGTTGCTAACAAATTAGTGGACATATATAAATGTGCAGTGCCTCCTAAGAACCCCGAGGAAGCACCAAATTTCTGATAGGCCAAATTTCTGATAAATGCAAAACCTGGTGAATGCTTCCCGGACATGACTCAGTGCCATATGCCAACACGTCAAGACTATTATTACACTCCAGAGGCCTGGGGCTCTCCAAAACACTGTGCATAACATGCTAATGCAGGCAGACCCCAATCCTTGAGAAATCTCTTGGGACACTCTGGAAAAGAAAGCAACCACCTATTAAGGAAGCCTTGCAGTGACATTATCCAAACATTTCTGATAACAAGTAATTAAGATTAAGTAAGTTTTAAGTAAGTAAGATTAGTAAGTAAGATTAAAGTAACCAGATAAAAACAATAGGAACTGAAATCAAAACCTGTCCCTTAATTTAAACCTTTCTTAAAGATTTTATGCAGCAGGAAGGAGAGAGGGGAGCTAGTTGGCTATTATGGATTTTTTTGTTTGGAACGGGGTCTAGATTTTTACTCACAGTGAACGAAATGTATGAACTGGGCAGTATCTCTAAAAGCCCTACCATCTATAACTTGCTTAAAGACCCATCTGGGTTTTATGCTCATTTCCTCCAAGATACTACAGATTCCAAGACTCTTTGGCTTCTCCCTGAGTGGACCAGAATGGAGCATCACACCCCATGAGGCATTCATTCCTGTCACCAAGGGAAAAGCTGACAGGGTTATTGAGGCCCCTGCTGAAGGAAAGCAGAAAAGGGAAGGCAAAGCCCTCTTAGAGCCACTGGTGGTCAAACCAGAGTCCTTCCACTCGTCACTTGGATATTTATTACCTGGCACTTCCATCACAGCGACACAGCGAGGGCTCTCAGTGAATAGAAATCATTAATGAAAAGCCCACCTCCTCCTGCACAAAACTGGCATATTCTTTGTAAGGACCTATTTTATATTTTAGCCAGAGGTTTCCCTGCTCCCCTTCCCCCAGGGGATTTACTTAAAAACAAGTCCCAGAAACCAGCTCAGGTAACAAAGCTCAAATACAAGGGTGGGTCAGGCCAGGTGGAGACATCCCATCAGTGGGGGGGAAGCATACTGTCTCCCTAGTTACCAAGGAGTATGGGCCCCGCCCTTTGGGAGCCTTTTGGGTGCCAATCCTAACCAAGGTGTGATAGGCTGGTTCAAATGTCTACTAGGGTAAGTTCTAATTCAATTGGTCACCTAGCATCACCGTGGAGTTTCCTGTGTGTGTTACAATCTCATTGGTCACCTGTGCGTGGCCAGGCCCGACCGCATGGTCTTTGCCCTTAAAAGCTAGTCTGTGGAACAGAGAAGGGTCGCCCTCTCTGTAAGAGGTGAGTCCCCGAATGTTTGGTTAGATTCTTGATGCTTGGCGTGAAATAAAGCTTTGCTTGATCTTTGCTTTATATCAGTCTCGCTCCTTTAATCATGGACCCATTTTGGGGATTTAACATTCCTGGGTTTTTCATTTCCCTAAATAGGGACCCAACTGACCCCTCTTTGTTTCCACCTCTGAAGATGCCCCACTTGACCTTGAGTCCAGAGAATTATTCCTTACATGGCACTCCCCTAATTACAGGATGGCACTATTACATTTTAATTGGGACTGCCAAAAGGATCCAAAAAAAAATGCACTAAACCTCCTAGGATAAAATTTACATTTTCTTTCTCTGTCCCTTGAAGATGTAAATCTTACCAGGACTTTGAAATGTAAACATCCCAGGAGATAACTTAAAGCTCCCCTCACAATCACTGGAGAATGAAGGGAAAAACAAAAACAAAAACCTCAAACCCCAAACCAAAAGAGGTCTTTTAAAATGTAACTGCTAAAAGAGCTCTTTTGCCCAAAATCTAGTCCATAGCCTTCTTAAGCTTCCCTGTCAAGGACAAATATAAATTTTAAAAGTCTCCACAATTAGTAACAAGCTTTAGCCACGAAAGTGGGTAATCTTTACTTTTTCCTCTGCCAGACACTATTTGGATTCAACTGTTATTTATAAACTACTGAGTTTTATCCAAGTTGTGGCTAAAATTCTGGAACGAAACCTTTAAAGTTTATGCTGGAGCCTGTCTGTGTCTATACGGGTATGTTGCAGATGTGTAGTATTTTCCTACCTTTGGATGGGATTGCCAAACTTAGCTATAAAACAACTCTATTTAATCAGCTTAAAAATAAGCACATAAAATTAAGTGTTCCTAAAAATCGGAAATATAGAAACTAACCCAATTCATTTAAAGTTCACATGATCTGGGATAATCTCTAGTAAATAAAGGCTAGTTAGTTTCTTTTATTTAAAGCGATAGGTCCCGCAATGATAGGTCTGTGATCAAAGGAGCGAGACTGATACAGAGTGAAAGTCAAGCAAAGCTTTATTTCGTGCCAAGCATCGAGAATCAAACCGACCATTCGGGGCCACCTCTTACAGAGAGGGCGATCCCTCCCAGCCTCACAGACTAACTTTTATAGAGCAAAGGCCATGTGGTTGAGCCTGGCCACACACAGGTGGCCAATGAGATTGTAACACACAGAGAAAGCTGCACAGTGGTGCTAGGTCACACGCGGGTGGCCACCTGAATTACAGTTCCCCCCATAGTAGCTATTTGAACTAGCCTATCACCTTGGTCAAAATTGGTGCCCAAAAGGTGGGGCTCCCCACTGACTGGATGTCTCCACCTGGCCCGACTCATCCCTGCATTCGGGCTCTGTTTTCTCCACCTGCCCTGCCCTGCCCTTGTATTTGGGCTCTGTTATCAAGGACTGGTGGACCATATTCTACTGGTTTTCTGGACTCACTCTTAAGTAAGTTCCCTTGGGGGGGGGGGCGCAGGGTCAGTTTAAGTTTTACTGCATAAACAACAAAATCACTGTTTAACCAGATGGAATTGCTCTGGCTAAATAGGCCCTTACAAAAGTAGGTATGTATTAGACTTATCAGCCTGAAATATAATGCAGATAAACATCTTTTATTCCACCCAAGTTTATTAGTTACATAATTTTATGTTATCTCTATTACAAAATTTGTTGGCAAAAAATTTGTTGGGATAACAGGTGATTTTGTGAACTGTCTAATGAGATTTTCATGGGTAGTCTAGTCATAATTGTTGGGATCAAGTGATTTAGATAGGTTTTAAGCTGGCTAACAGTTTTTAGATTACCTTTTGGGGAATAATTATGGTATGTCTACTTAAAAATAGTTTCCCAAGCCTTTGATTACTTCTAATTTTAGAATGTTGCTGAGTTAAATTAAATGATGGGAGCTCCCTGAGTGCCTAGATCATTTCCAAATAAGTTAAAATATTAAAACATTAATTGCTAAGCAGGTTTGTCTACCTACTTTTCATCTCTTAGTACAGATGATGGGGTTTTAGAATAGAGATGAGGTTCAGTGGGGTGGATTCTGGAGCCCACAGGCAAGAAAAAATTCTTGAGACATCATTGGTGAAAATGGTGGTTTATTAAAGCAAGGGAACAGGACCCATGGGCAGAAAGAGCTGCTGCCCCAGGGTTGTGAAGGGTGGCTGATTATATACTATGGGATTAGGGGAGGTAAGGAAAAAGGGAGGTTTTAAAAGGATTTTCACATGTTAAAGAAGACTCACAGGATACCCAGGCCTTGCCCTTGTCAAGCAAAGGTTGTTTTTCCCTCTAGCAAGGCATTAACATGAAGATAGCTGGGAACTTCCCAGAGGAAACTTACACTCTGCCCACTTCCAGTATCTGTCAATGGGCTGCAGGTTATAAGGACATTTAATTGTAACTACATTTCCTTCTGGAAGCTGGGTTATTGATAGAAATGCTTTGTTCTTGTAGATCACAAAGACATTTTTGAACTGAGGGAGACTCAGGTCTTGCAGGACTGTGATCTCTACAAGTTAACTATTTGTTTTCTGTTTAGGGCAGCCAGGAGCGGCTGAGGAATGTCTCGTACATCCCACAGGTAGGGGTGGTGGGGGTGTCAGCTTCTGCATTGTCCTCAGCTTGCCTTCCCCGTTCCCTCATCACACAGAGAAACTGATGATATTTGGGTGGATTAGTGAACATGCCTTGTGCCACATTGAAATACTGTGCTCTGAAGGAAGACATGTTTCTAGAAATTTTGAAACTTGCTCATAATTTTATCAATCTAAAGAAAGTTGGCGTAACAGTTCACAGTTGCTTACTTCTTTTTACTTGAAATTAAGTTTTTTAAAGGCTAAGCCTTCTAATTGACATGTGATTAAAATTTTAGAAATAAAAGAAACTGTATGCAAGGGAAATAGGACGAGTTTTTGAGCACAAAAGGTATGAAGGATGGAGATACATTTTTGTGAAGGGAAACAAAAAGTCCTTTTATTTTAAAGTAAAGCTGGTGTTCTCAGAATGGGAAGGAAAATAAAGAACAAAGTGGTATAGCAAGTTGGGGCGGAGAGAGAGAGACTTTTACTATATATGGTCAAGTTGGCTAAAATTGAATCATTAATACATGGATATCTCTTTTTTTAAAGCTTTAATATCAGTAGCATGCTTATGTAATTTTCTTGGGGAATTGGTTTGCTTCTGATAAGAGATTGTGGAAGATTCTTACCTTTTAAACAATCTGACTAGAAAGCAAGATTTTGTGTTTTATCAAAATAATTTCCCATGTTTCATGTTGTCTTAATCAGGTTTTTGATTACTTAAGAAAACTGTCTTCTCAATATTAAATTAGGTTTGCATAAAATTATGTAACCTTCTGTATTTGCCTTTAAGATCTCATCACTTTGGTTAAATAATGAGTATTGTTTCATAATGTTTTCTGATCTTATTTAGTCACGTGTCCAAAACCTTTTGGTACTTTTGACAAACTTTCTCAAATCAAGATCTAAATGAAGTCTTTTTGAACTGGAACTTCGAGAGTTTTCAGAGTCCCTGGAACATATTAAAAATTTTGTTTTCTCTCTTTATAAAAAGAGACATTAAACTAGACTTATTTGATGTGTTAAATTACATGGGAAGTATATTCAAATAAGAAATAAAGCTACACCTTTATAAATATCCTTGTATAGATATATGTTATTAATATGTGTTCAAGAAGTTATATGAAATTCCTAAAAATCTAATGTGTAATGTTGCCAGTCATAATTCCAGTTATTTTAAAATATATGTCACAGAAATAATCAAATTTCTTTGTCAATTGCATTATAATAAACTCTCATCAGATCTCTAACCATTGACATTTTTAGGTCATTTTGTCATTTATAAACAGTTATTGTTTTACTCTGATGCTTTTGAAAGAGTACTTCATCTTCAAGGAGATTCATGGAAAGGTCTCTGACAAGTACAAGTTTCTGATAATTTTTAGGTCATACCACAGAACTGGGTAAAAATTCAGAGCTCTAAGGAAAACGTAGATTCATAAAACTGCTAACAAAAGATCAATGATTGATTACATATGACTGAGTGAAAAGATTAGGATGATTATAATTTTTTATGACCTCCATTTAAAACACTGCTGGTTCTTTAATCTTTTGTTTTCCAGATTTAAGGGAATTTTCCAGTAAGCTAACTATGACTTCCAACAATTTGGTAAAGTATACGTTTATGAAATGCTTTATGAAATATGAAACAATGACCTTTTTCTCCCCATTTATTCAATACCTGGTGCACACACTTGCACCATATAGACCTAACTTGGGTTAGGTCACCACCCCCTGACATGAGATACAACCCTTTAACTGAATGGATCTATTCTCAAGACTAAGAGACTAATTGAATGAGATATGGAGCTACCAACTCAGGATAGATTCAAGGCTACTTAAAACAGCCCAAAATGTTAAAATATTTCACAATATTCGCCAAATCTTTGGACACATTCCTAGGGAATCTGGGTTCTGACTTAGTTTCATTGTGGGATCCTTCAAAATTTGGACAAGCAGCTCGGTGTCTTACCCACAGATGCAGAGAGCTTAACAGAAAGATCAGGATAAGAGGCAGTAAAGGAGAACCTTGATAAAACCACTATCATCCCAGAGTGATTGCATGAATGCCCAAGATTACACTTTCTGAGGACTAACATCAGTATCTGCATACCCCAGGAAAAATAGGCTTTTCTAAAATGTCCTGCCAAGTCACTAAACAAATAAACAAGCAAACAACAACATCACATTTTATAGGGGGAGATTAGAACATAAAGTTACTGCAATATATTATCTAAAATGCCCAGTTTTCAACAACAAAAAATATGATCCATGCAAAGAAACAGGAAAGTATGATTGGGGAAGGAAAAAAAAAAAAAAAGCAAGAAAGAGAAACTGTCTCAAAGAGGGTCAAGGTGTCAGATCTAGTAGACAAAAGCTTCAAAACAACAGTTATAAATATGTTAAAGGAATAAGGGAAAATTTGTTTCTAGAGAGAAAGGTATTTTGACAATCTCATTAAAGATCAATTCAGAGAAATTATTAAAAAAAACAAGTACAAGAAAATTCTAGAGTTGAAAAGGACAATAACTAAAAGGTTCACTAATGGTCCTTAGTAGATTCAAGTAGGCATATCAGCTTATTTGAAGATAAATTGATAGGGATTATACATTCTGAAGAAGAGAGAGAGAGAAAATATCCTTAGGGATATGTGGTACAACTTAAAAGCAATGACACATACATAATGGGAGAACCGCAAGAGAAGAGAGGGAGAAAAAAGTAAAAAAAATATCTGAAGAAATAATGGTTGGAAGTTTCTCAAATTTGATTAAAAACACAAACCTATACATCCAGGAAGTTCAACCAACTTCCAATAGAATAGTATACAAAGGTCCATATCCAGACACAAAATAGTAAAAAAAATGTTGAAAGACAAATGGAAAATCCAGGAAGCAGAAAGAGAAAAATGACTAGTCATGTACAAGGGAATCATACTAAGATTAACAGTTGCTTTTGCATCAGAAACAATGGAGCAAGAAGGCAATGGAATGATATATTTAACGTACTGAGATGGGAAAAACAAAAAAACTCATCAGCCAGTATCTTTTACCCAGCAAAACCATTTTTCAAAATTAAGGGTTAAGAAATAAAAGGCATTCCCAGAGAAATAAAAATGGAGAGAATCCATAGCTAACAGATCTGCCTTACAAGAAATAGTAAGGGGGAATTCTTCAGGGTGAAAATAAGTGACTCAAAGAGTAATCTGAATTGACATAGCAATGCATACATGTACGTGCACACACACACACACACACAGACTATAGAACACAATTACCACAGATCACCAGGATCTATTGCATAAGGTAATTGTCAGAACAACCATCAAAAATTTTTAAATAGTAAAAATAGCACTAAAGGAATTAAGAGTTGCAGTAGAAAACATTCATGTAATACAAAAGAAAGCAGTGAAGAAGGAACAAAGGGACAAAAAAATGGAACGGGAAGATAGCAGAGTAGGAAGATCCTAAGCTGAAATTATCCCATGGGTACACCTAGGTAACAACTACATCAGCATAAATAACCCATAAAATAACTTGAAGACTGGCAGAACAGATTCTCTACAGCTGCTTGTAGAAAGGAGACATACTGAAAAACTATAGGAAGGACAGAGATCCAGTTGGGAACTAACCAACCTGTGAGACTAACCACAAGAAAGAGGGGCATTGAAAGTATGGAAAAGGAAGAGGAGCAGACCCCACACGAGGCACTTCAGGCACAGGAGACCTACACTAGGAAGACAAATCCCCATAATATTTGGCTTTGAAAAACAGAGGACTTAACTTTGTGAGTTTTTATAATCACTGCGGCTTAACATTAGCAACTTTAAAAACCAGTGGGATTTGCTCTGGAAGGGCTGGAAGGAGATGGGAAACTGAGGCCCTGCCCATAAAAAGACAGTATAACCAACAACCACTGAGTATAGCACAGAAAGAGCAGTTTGAAAAATGCCTGGGGGTCTACAGAAAGGGGATTTATTTACTAATGTCAGACCATGTGCAGGAGGGACAGGAATCTTTAGGAGATTTCTCCAAAAACAAAATTGCTGGCTGGCATGATTTTTCTTCGCTGCCCACAAGCCTAGATATAGGTTGTGGGCAGGGTTTGGTCCCTGTGCTGTTGCTCTGCCTTGGGCTTGACTTGGGTTGAATCAGATGTTTGCCAGAAGTAGAGTTGCACAAAACTGCAGGGTGCTTCCCTGAATTATCCTGAGAGGCTTTTGTAAGGGAACCTGAGCAAGCATTCTCCACCTCTCTTGCTAACAGTGTGCCCCACCCGGATCTACCATTCAACCTGCCCCGCCTTGGCAGGAGCTCCTCAAAAGTAGTTCCAGGTCTCTTCCCACAAGCAGAGCAGTGTATACCCTACTAATGTACCCCAATCCGACAATCTCCTGTGAAGTCACCTCATCCAACCATGTCAGTTGGTAGGCATCCATCCTAAGTGATGCCACAAGCATAACATTGTGCAAGCACACCTGACAGTGGCCAGCACCACCCCGAAGGCAGTTCTGCCTGGAGGTGAGGGTGGGGTGGGGAATAACTACCTCCACAAGTTCAACTGCAGCTACAGCAGTAGGCTGGGGGAAGATACAGAGTCTAACTACAAGCCCCACCCATCAACAAACACCTCAAAAGAGGTGGCCCAGAGAGAGGCTGGTAGTTTTGGGTCATTGCAACCTCAACAGATACACTGCTGGCAGACATCTGGTCTGACTGCAAGCCCTGCCCACTAACAAACATCTGATTCAACCAAAGTCAAGCCCAAGGCAGAGCAACAGCACAGGGACTAAACCCTGCCCACAACCAGCAAAGGAAGCCATTGAGATGACTGGATTGAAGGACAAAGTGGCTCAGCCACAACAGTAGGGCACACGTAATGCACATAAGAGATACCTACAAAGCAACTGATTCTGATAAACAGGGCTCACAGCACTACTGGGCATTGCAGGATCTCTTCTATCACAAGGCCACTATTTAAAAGTAGAAGATATAGCTGACTTTCCTAACAATTAGGAACAGACACAGAGTTAGACTAAATGAGGGGACAGAAGAATATGTCCCAAATGAAACAACAGGACAAATCACAACAAGAGAGCTAAATAAGATGGAGATAAGGAACATGCCTAATAGAGAAGTTAAAGTCATGGTCATAAAGATACTCACTGGACTTGAGAAAAGAGTGCAATCTCACTGGAATCTTCAACAAAGAGATAGAAAATATAAAAAAGACCCAGTTAGTGGCATCTGGGTGGCTCAGTGGGTTAAGCCTCTGCCTTCTGCTCAGGTCATGATCTCAGGGTCCTGGGATCAAGCCCTGAGTCGGCCTCTCTGCTCGGTAGGGAGCCTGCTTCCCCCTCTCTCTCTGCCTGTTGCTCTGCCTACTTGTGATCTCTGTCTGGCAAATAAGTAAAATCTTAAAAAAAAAAAAAAAAGACCTAATTATAGATGATGAACTCAATAACTGAAATTAAAAATACAATAGAGGCAGTAAATAGTACACTAGAGGAAGCAGGAAAATGTAGCAGCAAGCTAAAAGACAGAGTAATGGAAAGCAACTAAGGTGAACAACAAAAAGAAAAAAGAATAATAAATAGGAGAATAAGTTAAGGGAATTCCGTGACACCACTGAGCATAACATTTGCATTATTGGATGCGGTGGGGGGGTGGTTTAATACTCACAGACTAATCAACATGATATACTACATCAACAAGAGAAAAGATAAATATAATTGTGTTCTGGTTCAAGATGGCAATGTTGTAGGAAGACCCTGAACTACATCTATAAATAGAAAAATTCCTCTTGAGGAACAAATGAGGGCTGAATGAACAGCTACTGAACAAACAAAGAGAATGGAGACAGGGTAACAAGGGAAACCCCCACCCCGACACTGTGAATGGCCATGGGGAGGAGCTGCAGGAAGGCTGGGGAATGATGTGGTTTACTTTCCCACCCGACCTTGAAACGCTGTACCAGACCATCTATTTTTGATCCACTCATCTATCCAGTAAATAATGCTGCAATAAATATAGGGGTTACTATATCTTTGGGTGTTTTCATTTTCCCTGAGTAAATACCCAGTAGTGGAATTACTGGATCATGGTATTTATTTTTATGAGGAACCTCTATACTGTTTCTCATAGTGGCTAGCCCAACTTGCATTCTCACCAACCGTGTTCAATGTTCCGTTTTATCCACATCCTTGTCAACACTTGTTGTTCCTCATCTTTTCGATTTTAGCCATTCTAACAGGTGTGAGGTGATATCTCATTGTGGTTTTGATTCGCCTTTCCCCGATGATTAGTGATTTTGAGCATCTTTTCATGTATCAATTGGCCATCTCTATGTCCTTTTTGGGAAAATGGCTACTAAGGTCCTTGCCCATTTTTTAATTGGAGTGTTTGCGGCTTTTTGGTGTTGACCTGTAGGAGTTCTTTATGTGTTTTGGATATTTACCCCTTATTAGATATATCATTTACAGGTATATTCTCCCATCTAGTAAGTTATTTTTTTATCTTTTATTTTTAAGATTTTATTATTTTATTATTTAAGTTATCTTTTTACCTTGTTTGTTTCCTTTGCTGTTCAAAAAATTTTTATTTTGATGTAGTCCCAATATTTTATTTATACTTTTGTTTCCCTTGCCTTAGGAAACCTAACCAGAAATAGGTTGCTATGGCTGATGTCAGAAAAACTGGTGCCTATGTTCTCTTCTAGGATTTTTATAGTTTCAGGTCTTACATTTAGGTCTTTAATCCATTCTGAGTTTATGTACGGTTTAGGATGTAGTCCACTTTCATTATTTTACATGTGATTGTCCAGTTCACCCAGCACCAGTCATTGAAAATACTGTCTTTTCCCCCATTGCATATTCTTTCCTCCTTTGTCATAGATGGATTGGCTACGTGTATATGGGTTTATTTCTTGGGTCTCTGTATTGTTCTACTGATCTATGTATCTATTTTTGCACCAGTCCCATACTGTTTTGATTACTATAGCTTTGTAGTATACCTTGAAATCTGGGATTATCATACTTCCAGCTTTGTTCTTCTTTCTCAGGATTGCTTTGGCTATTCAGGATCTTCTGTGGTTCCATACAAACTTTAGTATTATTCGTTCTAGTTTTGCCAAAAATACTATTGGTATCTTGATAGGGATTGCATTGAATTTGTAGATTGTTTTGATAATATGGACACTTGACAGTATCAGTTCTGCCAATCCACAGGACTATTTCTCCATTTGTTTGTGTCATCTTCAGATTCTTTCATTACTGTTTTAGAGTTTTCAGAGTACAGGTCTTTCATCTCTGGCTAAGTTTATTCTTAGTGATTTTATTCTTTTTGATGTAATTGTAAATTGCGTTTTTTTAAAATTTCACTTTCTGCTACTTTGTCATTAGTGTATAAAAACACTACCAATTTCTGGCTAATAATTTTATTTCATGCCACCTTACTGAATTCATTCATTACTTCTAGTAGTTTTTTGGCGGAATCTTTAGGATTTTCTTTGGTCAGTATCCTGTTGTCTGTGAACAGTGACAGATTAACTTCTTAACATTATGGATGCCTCATTTCTTTTTCCTCTCTGATTTGGCTAGGACTTTTACAGTACTATGTTGAATAAAAGTGATGACAGTTGAAATCCTGTCTTGTTTCTGACCTTATATGGAAAGCTTTGCTTTTCAACCTTGAGGAAGATGTTAGCCTTGGATTTCTTGTATATGGCCTTTATGATGTTCAGGTATGTTCCCTCTATCCCGATTTTGTTGAAAGTTTTTATCATTAATGGATGTTGAATCTTGTCCCTTTGTATTTCTGTTGTGTCAGTTATTACTTCTTCCTCATTTCTGATTTTATTTAGGTTCTCCTTTTTTTTTCCTTGAGTCTGGCTAAGGATTTGTCAACTTTGTTTATCTTTTCAAAGAACCATCTCTTGATTTCATTATTTTTCTTTTAAAAAAATGTATTTGAGAGAGAGAGAGAAAGTGAGAACAAGTACAAGTGGGGGGAGGGGCAAAGAAGAAGCACAAGCAGACTCCCTGCAAAGTGGGGAGCCTGATCCAGGGCTCAATCATGACCTGAGCTGAAGACAGACACTTAACCAAGTGAGCCATCCTCATTTTTTTTTCTGTCATTATGTCATATCTATATATGTCTATATCTATACCTAGATAGATAGATATAGAGATATATGTCATGGGTACATAAATGTTTATAAATATTAGACCTTGTTGGATTGTTCCCTTTATTGTGATATAGTATAAGTCAGAGAAAGAAAAATACAATATGAGTTCACTCATATGTGGAATTTAAGAAACAAAACAATCATGGGTGTGGGGGAAGAGAGGCAAACCAAGAAACAGACTCTAAACTATAAGAACAAACCGATGGTTCCTACAGCAAAGATGGGGGCGGGGGATGGTTGAAATAGGTAATGGGGATTAAGGAGAGCATTTGTTGTGATGAGAACTGGATGTTGTATTCATGTTTTATGTCACTGTACTATGCACCTGAAACTAATATTACACTGTACATTAACTGGAATTTAAACAAAAATTTAAAAGAAGTTGAAGTACTAAAATAATTATAAAATATATGCCTAGATTTTATTTCCAATCATATTAGATTATTTTAATTTATATTTCTAAACAAACTAGACTAATTAGAATATGAAGTCTGAACAGATTTCTAAATAAAGCCCATGGCCATAAATAATCAATTGTATTTCTACAAATTGTCAATGAAAAATCTGAAAATTAAGAAAATCATTTCATTTTTAGTAGCAAAAAATCTAATACTTAAGAATAAGTACAAAGTTTATAATACAAATATTGCAAAACATTGTTGCAAGAAATTAAAGACCTTAAAAACATGAAAGATCTCCCTCATTCATGGATAAGAGAACTTAATATTATGAGGACGACAATTTTCCTCAATTTGATCCTCAGATTTAACACAATCTCTATCAAATTCTCAGTGGATTTTTTTTTTCCCAGAAAGTAACAAGTTGGTCCTAAAATTCTTGTGGAAATTCAAGTGACACAGAATAGTTAAAACAATCTCGGAGAAAAAAAAACCAAGGTCAGAGAATTCACACTTTCCAATTTGAAACCTTCTACAAAGTAATAGTAATTTAGCTTGTGTCGTTTTGGCATGAAGATCAAGTTGTAAATGGATGGAATGGAATTCACAGTCCAGAAATAAACCCTTATATTAATAATTGCTTGATTTTTGGTGAGGGTGCCAAGACAATTCAATGGAAAGGATCAGTCTGAATAGTCTATTTTGCAAATGGTGCTGGAACAATTCAGTATCTATAGGAAAAGAATAAAGTTGGACTACTTCCTTACAGCATATGCAACAATTCACTCAAAATAGATTATAGGCCTAAATATAAGAGGAAAACTACAAAACTCTTAAAAATATACAAGGAAATACTTGTGGCCCTAGTTAGACAAAGCCTTCTGAGATAGGACACCCAAAACACAAGGAAGAAAAGGAAAAAAATAAATTCTACTTCACTGAAATTGAACACTTTTGTGTTTCAAAGGACACCACTTAAAAAAATGAAACAACCCACAAAATGGGAGAAAATATTTGCCCTCATATATCCAATTAGGTACTTGCATCTAGTTATATAAAGAACTTTTACAACTCAATCATTAAAAACAAATAAACCAATTTAAAAATGGACAGAAGAGATGAATAGACAATTTACCAAAGAATATGTACAGAAGGCCAATCAACACATGAAAGGATGTTCAACACCATTAGTCACTAGGGAAATGCAAGTCAACAACACAATGAGATACTACTTAATATCCACTGGACTAGCCATAAAGAAAAAAACAAAAGCAAGTGTTGCCAAGGATGTGGAGAAATTGGGATCTTCATACATTGCTGGTAGAAATATAAAATGGTGCATTTGCTTTGGAAAACTGTCATGCAGCTCCTCAAAATGTGAAACAGAGTTACCATATGCCCAGAAATTCTACTCTTAGGGTATATACCCAAGAGAAGTGAAAGCATGGGTCTACACAAAAACATGTACATAAATGTTCATGGCAACACTATTGGGAAGACCTCCAAAGGAGAAACAACCTGAATGTCCATCAACTGATGGATAAACGTGGTCTATGAGTGCAGTGGATTATAGCTCAACAATATGAAGGAATAAAATACTGATTCCTGTTGCCACTTGAATAAAACCTCAAAAAACATGCCAAGTGAAAGACCATATATTGAATGATTACATTTATGCAAAACATCCAGAAAAGGCCTAGAGACTGAAAGCAGATTAATAGGCGTCTAGGGCTGGAAGTGGGAATGAGAAGGGACTGCAGATGGATATGAGGGATCTTTTGGGGACAATGGAAATGTTCTAAAATGGATTTTTGGTGATGGTTTCATAAGTATATTTATTAAGAGTCAGTGAACTGTATAATTAAACTGGGTGAATTTTATGGTGTGTATATTCTAACTGAACAAAGTTGTTCAAACAAAAAAAAATGTATCTGTGGGATATATGCTCTAATAGTGGAATGGACGACATGTTGGGAACAAATTGAGGGACAATCTGTTCACTCTGTTTGAGACCAGAGGACGCTAACTATGGAATATGGAATGAAAACCATTCTGGGTTTCATCCATCCCACCCTGTTCCGTGGAATTTCTCCTGTTCCTGAGGATCATTCTCTTCTGCCAATACCCCTCACTGCCCTCCTTCGCCATTTGTCAATCTCTCTTACGTTGTGAAGGAGTTTAGTATGGAGTTCCTGACCTTCCTCCCCATTCGATGAGTTTTTCATAACCTCAAGGATGACACATCTGGCATCTAAGTCCTCATAGTTTCTTACATGTCTTCAATCCGGTGACCTTCCTCTTTATACCACTTCACCAATTAGACCCATGGGCACATCTTACAACTGTCATTAGGCATAATTTCTCTGCCACCTGCTACACCACTTAGCAGACACAACCTCCTCCTCCTCTTGCAAGCCACTCACTTGTTTACTCTTACTAATCCAACCGGTTATTAGATTGGTTAGCTCAGGGGTCATCAGTGAACTTTTTCTGGCAAAGGCCAGAGAGTAAGAATTTTAGGATTGTGGCTCATACGACCTCGGTCATAATTACCCAGCTCTGTTCCCTACTCTGTTGCTGTAGGTAAAAAAGCAACTATAGGCAGTAAGTTAGCAAATGGGCATGGTGGCCTTCCAAGAAAAGCTTTTACAGAACAGGCCATGGACTAGATTTGCCTTTCCGAGTCTCCCTTTTTCCATGTATGCGATGGGAATAATGCTTTCTACCTCTCCACGTTTATAACAATTCAATGAGAAGATGAACAAAAAGTTCAAATGTAGTTGATGGCATGCGGTACTGACACAATTCACGTTTTTTGAAAGGGGCTCTAGGGGTGCCTGGGTGCCTCAGTCGGTTAAGTGTCTGCCTTTAGCTCAGGTCATGATCTGAGGGTTCGGGGATCGAGCCCGGCGTCTGGCTCCCTGCCCAGCACGGAGTCTGCTTCTCCCTCTGCTTCTCTCCATGCCCCCCTGCCCTTGGTACCCTGCTAGGGCTCTCTCTCAAATAAATAAAATCTTTTAAAAAATAATAGAAAGGGGTTCTAATAAATACCTTCTCTCCTCTACGGAGCTCAGAATGAGTTTAGAAATTAGAAAAGAGTAAGCAAATGGAGAACCACCCCCTCAAAATCCACTGTTATGTGTAAGAAAGCTAAAATTGGAGAACGTGGAATGTCTGTAGGCCAGTGGTCTTTCTAATACTGAATCCCCCAATCAGAGCAACTTCCCCTCCCGCCCAGGCAGCACTAGTCCGGGCAGGCCTTCTTGAGCAGGGAGGAGCAGAGAAGATTGGGTGCCTTCTTAAAAATGAGAAATATTCTTCCAAATGGATGGAAATATCAGGAATGGGTTCTTAATGTTCTGCCTAGATGTTTGTTTTCCCGCCCACTGTCAACCAGTTAGGTTCATGAAGTCAGAGCAACTTCTCCCACAGGGTGCTGACAACATACTCACACATTCTCACTATTTTCTCTGTGTTACCAAGACCGTTTCTCAGAGTTTAGCTCAAAGGTTTCCATAAATGTACTGCAAAAAGAAAGAATAAACCTTAACCTCCAGGGTCCTTTGGATATTGCTAGAAAAGATCCTGCTAAGAGACTGAAATTCTTCTTCTTTTTTTTTTTTTTTAATAACAAGCAAATGTTGAATTTTCCTGTGGTTGAAATTCAGACTGACAAAAATGTCTGAAGTTACTCACCAATTAAAAAGCTTTAGTCTCCCCCACCCCTGCCAATACACACAATCATTGAGTAAAATTAACACAATAAGAAAACGTGTTTTGTAGTACCTAACACCATTTCCCCCCAAATGCAACCTCACTACTCCCCCCACCCCCCGCCAGGCAAAATAATGTTGAGAAGCACAAGTCAGGACTATGTTACTTCAACCAAAGATCAGCTGTCCATCAGGTTTATTTCCTCGCGGATCCGTCTCAAGAACTGAGGAGCTGAACCCCCCTTCCTGGGGGCTTCAGGCCCACACAGGTTAGGGGTCTGCAGCTCTAGCCTCACCTCAGGGGCTGAACCATGAGCTCAGCCCAGTTTTGCGGCCCCCTCGATGTCCCCCGCTCTCTGTTACAAGGGGAAGGTAGTCCGACTAGCTCAAACATGAGCTCCTTATATATTTTCGGGGTATGAAGCCCTTCTCTGTTTATCATGCAATGATCTATGCGGCCATGGTAATTACACCAGGAGCCCAGAGCACGCATTTATCATCAAGGATTTATGGAGCCAAATGTTTTCATTTCATTCCACGTAGGAGAGAAGACTCCGGGGCCCACTGTTCTAATTGTCACAGTACCGTAGTGCAGGGCAGCAGAGAAACAGGCCTCCTCAGGGGTGGGGAAGGACTGGCTGGCAGGACCTATGCATTGTCTCTTTCCTCCCTCTTCCCCAGCAATTCCTTTAGAAATTATCTACCATGTTTCTGGGCCAGTCTCCAACATGCCACGGTCACCGTCCTGATATGCTTAGTTATATGCATACGTGCCTGGAAGGGTTGGCACAGATGCACTTGCACGAGTATAATATGTACATACACATATCATGCATAGGAAAAACACGTGTGTATGTCTATTCGCATATCGATATCTAGACAGCACTATAAGATCATCGAGATCTTTTTTTTTTTTTTTTAAAGATTTTATTTCTTTATTTGAGAGAGAGGCAGTGAGAGAGCATGAGCGAGGAGAAGGTCAGAGGGAGAAGCAGACTCCCCGTGGAGCTGGGAGCCCGATGCGGGACTCGATCCCTGGTCTCCGGGATCATGACCTGAGCCGAAGGCAGTCGTCCAACCAACTGAGCCACCCAGGCGTCCCTCATCGAGATCTTCTTATGCCTCTCTCCACACTTCTATCTCTGTCAATCTCTCCACGCTGAGGAAAGCACACGGAGTACGGCCAGTGTCATACGATGGTAGCAGACCACCCGTAGTGGCCACACTGTGACCACGTTCCACCTTTAGTGGCAGTGGTACTCATACCCACGGAGTTGGCTCTTACTATAGCCAAATCGAGCCTTGGTTATTCAGGAACTACAGACAAGGGCTTCTCTTTTTCCCTCTTGCCACTTTTTCAGGTATTTCTCCTGTTGCTCTGGAGATCTCCCATGACAGCAAAACAAAGGCATGAGCAAAGGAAATGCGTTCGGTATAAACAGATGTAAGGGCCCAGCCACAGGTGACAGGGGGCTGCGATTCGATCTGTTCTTAAAACAGACTGAAGAACTCCCCCTGGCGGCTTTCTTCGGGCTCTGGGGAGTGAGCAGGCGCAGGTCACGGAGGGGAGCGAGGTCTGAGATGCCGGCCAGCACACCGTGGCCACCAACGGCATTTCAGCTTTGGATCACTGAAGCTCAGAGGGAAACTCCAACACTGAAATAAAGACTGCTTGAACCAAAGCAACTCTGCACGGTTGTAACCGCTCCGAGAGAGTGGGATAAAGACGCTCACCCATACGCGTGGTGGCCTCCAACTCTTATTTTCAGGCTCAATGGCAGAGCCAGGAGAGAGAACCACAGACTGGTCAGTCTGTGCCTTTCAAACGGTTGGACATGGAAAGTACTCTAAAAATGGAATAGGGTGGAATGGGGTAAAAATAGAGAAACTAGAAAATATCACAGTATGTTGCACGCAGTTAGGATAAGTATTATCTTACCAGACTTGTGTTTTGTGTGTATGCTCTGGAATGAGATTTGATGGGATTTTCTTCCTGTGAGTCCCAAGCAAAAAAGTTTGAGAAACACTGCCATAATTTAGCTGTTTGCTGCATTCCTTTGGGCTTCTAGGTTTAAAAGACAACTAAAATTCCGGCCATTCAACAATGGTTTTTTTCTAAAGAATGTGTCCTTGCCCCTCATGGCAATGTTTCACAACTCCTTCAACATGAGGAGTTTAAAAAGCTGGAGGTAGAAACAAGCCTAAAAACCAAATGGGAGATTTAAAGTTTGATGAGGCAGATAAGGTCAGGAAGAGAGAACACCAGGTAATACGTACGTTTGTGTAGCCCAGAGAGACTTAGACAGTAGGATACATTGGACGGGACCAGACAAAAGTGTAATTCTTAGTCCAAACAGTTGCTAAAACTTTGCCATACCCACAGAGTACCTGATGAGAAAAAAGACTCAGAGCTCTTGATGTCACTTCAAACGGAAGAATTAACCTAACAGTCAGGAACCAAGAGTCTTTCAACCAGTTTGGTTCCTGGCTTCAGGAAGTACCATTGTGTCTGATTTCTAGTAGAACATCTAATGGAACTTTCTCAAAACTCAGGAGATAGCAGCTGTATAGAACATAAATAACCCTGTTCTGGAAAGTTCTGAGCAAAGTATGCAGAGCAATGTCATTTTTTAAAAGAAGTATTTATTTGTGAGAGAGAGAACACAAGCAGGGATGAGGGGCAGAGGGAGAGGGAGAATCAACTCCCTCCTCTCCCCCCACCCCAGCAAGGAGCCATATACCGGGCTCAATTCCAAGTCCCTGGGATCATGACCTAAGTCAAAGGTAGAGGCTTAACCTGAGCCACCCAGGCGCCCCACCCATGTTATGTTTGAGTTAACGTGTAATTATTTTTCCTGTCCTCTTACAGGATCCTTCCTTTGTTTCCAAATGCCATAGCTCGTAATTATTGCAGATATTGTCATTTTTCTTAGTTGTCTGGGTTATTTACTTGGCTGCAAGATACCACACAAAAGTAGGAATTGTCTCCATTTTCAGAATTTCAGGGATGATCATAGTGACTTTGGAAGCTCGCCTTGATTATCAAGGCAGGAACTAAAAGTTTAAAACATACCATCTTAGAAAAGATGGGAACGAGAGGTTTCTCTTTTTAACATTAGTCCCTTTGACAATATATACATGGTTTTTCAGGGACAGATGGATATGCAGCTAACTCTGTAGTATTTGGCACGACTAACCATCTCATCTAAAAATTCTCTGACATTGGCCTCTGAGACTCCAATCCATTGAAATTTGTTTCAACCCTCTACCTTCCTCATAGGGGTCTTATTTGTTTTGCATAGTCTAGATAGTTGGGTTTTTTTTTTTTAAGTTTTCCCTTTCTTCAATCTTTCTTTTCTTTTTTTTTTTTTTAAAGATTTTATTTATTATTTATTTGTCAGAGAGAGAGAGAGAGAGAGAGAGCGAGCACAAGCAGGCAGAGGCAGAGAGAGAAGCAGGCTCCCTGCCGAGCAAGGAGCCTGATGCGGGGCTCGATCCCAGGACCCCAGGATCATGACCTGAGCCGAAGACAGCGGCTTAACTGACTGAGCCACCCAGGCGTCCCACCGGCAATCTTTCTTAACTGATCTTTTTACATTTTCTTTCTCCCACCAGTTTAGTACAAAACTGATCTTTCAAGATTTCAGCTTTTGTCATCTTCTTGCTCCAGTCAAAAATCTTTCACCAATGACAACACCAATGAGATCAAGACACTTCTAAATTTGAACACAACTTCTTTTAAAGGAGTTCTCTGAACTTTGTCTAACACAAACTTCCAGGTCTACGGGGTATCTGGTTGGCTCAGTCAGTAGAGCATGTAACTCTCGATCTCAAGGCTTTAAGTTCAAGTCCCATGTTGGGGACAGAGATGACTTAAAAAAAAAAAAAAAGACTAAGTCTAGGACATTGAGACAATGATGTGAGCTGGTTGATAATAGAGCTCTCAGACCATAGCTCAGAAGATTTGTTTCCCTTTTTGAGTTCTGTCTGTAATATCTGTGCTCTCTAGATTTTTCCTTCTGGTTCGCTTTTCTTTCACACTTACACCTTTTAATTCACATGCTTAGGTCCCATCATCCTCTACTAACATTAATGTTTCTTAAAGTGAGGTCTGGACATTCTATGCACCAGAACAAAATCCATGTCTGTGTATGGGTGCAAAATGCAGATTCCTGGGCCCTGCTCCTAAACCACTAAAAAGAAAAAAAAATCTCTGGGCTAGAGCCTGAGATTACCAAGTATGGACAAGCTCCCCTGCTACTATGCCCACCAAAGTTTGAGACTCTGCTGATGTAGCCCCAGAGCTGAGACCTCGTATGTGCTTTTCACCACCTCAGTCTTCCACTGGGGCTGTAACCGAAGAAATGCACGCTGACTTTCTCATCTCTCTTACCACCCTTCTTGGCACCAACAAAATCGAATGAAAACAAATTCCCTGCTCCTGTTCCCATTTCTCCCGTGTTGCCACAGCTCATTAGTCAACACAACCAAAACTCCACAAGCAATCTGCCACTAAGCCTCATCAATTCTACCTCCCAAAAATCTCTCAAATCGATCCTTTCTTCTCCATCTCTATTGTCTCGATCTAGTTCAGTTCTTTGTCATTCCTCATCCTGGGTGTTGAAATAGTCTTTTAATTAATTTCCCTGCCTCCCGTCTAAGCCTGCTCCCATCATTCATTCGACAAACATTTGTTGACTATAGACTGTGCATCTGGCACTTTTCAAGAGTCTGAGATGATATTTCTAAAATGAAAATTTGAATGTGTTACCCTAACCACCTTTAGTGGCTCTACATGTAGCACGGAACGGTGCAGACTTCTTACCACAGTGTTTCAGGCCCAGTTAAACAGAGGAAACAAACACCCACTTAAGCTGGCCCGAGACGTTCTTACAATGGCTGTTTCTTCTGGCTTCTCTTCCTCCAGGTTTCCACACAGCTAACTCTCTTCCTTCAAGTATTATGCTCAAATGTCTTCTTTATTAAACACTAGAAACTGCCCCCGGGTTAGGTCTTAGCATTCCCCTTACTCCATCTGATGTCTTTGCAATAATACTTTCCCCTTTCTAAAGTATTGCATAATTTATGTATTTATTATGTTCATTGACTGTCATTTATCCTCCCCTTCTAAAAGGTAACCTGCATAAGAGCAAGCATTTTTATCTGTATTTATTTGTTGGTATAGCTCAAGTGCCTGGAACAGTGTGTGGCACATAGTAAGTGCTTGATAAACACCTGTCAAATTTCAGAAGGCTGTCCAGGGATCTAGGTAGGAAGTAATGGTGATCTAAAGTAAAGTACTGACAATGAGGATGGAGAAGAGTCAGTTTGGGATAGAATTGACAGAAATAGCAATTAACTCTGGGGATAAAGAGCTGGAGTTATAAGCAGGAATTATTTCAGGATCTACAGATGCCTGGCTGACACAGGCCATTCTATAGAATAGTAGGATAAAAGGTGTGGGGAGAAAAAGGTAACATCTCGATATGAACAGTCTACGTTTGAGGTGTTTTTAGGTTATCCAAATGGAGATGTTGTTCCAATTGACTGTTGAAGCTGAGAAAGACCTCGTTTTACAAGATTAATTTAGGGAGAATCAGGGGAGATGGAGAGGAGAAGGGAGTGGAGGGAAATTGGGGGGGAGATGAACCATGATAGACTATGGACTCTGGAAAACAACCTGAGGGTTTTGAAGGGGCGGGGGGTGGGAGGTTGGGGGAGCCAGGTGGTGGGTATTGTGGAGGGCACACATTGCATGGAGCACTGGGTGTGGTGCAAAACTATGAATTCTGTTACGCTGAAAAGAAATTAAAAAAAAAAAAAAAAGAATATAAATGGCAGTTCAAGTCATTGGAGTTTGTGGCGGTTCCTTCGGTGAGCTATAGAGTGAGAAGAAGAAATTGCTAATTATATTGCCTCAAGGGGTGGAGGGAAAAAAAAAAAAAGCCCTCGTTAAAGAAGTGAGTGGTGGGAGAGAAAATGAGCACAGGGATTGAAGAGAACTCATGAGGAGCTTAACTGAGTGGGGTCGGGGAATAAGCAGAAGTTAGGGTAGTAGTTAAAGGAAATTAGGCTCAAAAATATTTTTTCCCTATATGGGAGAGACTTAACTATAATTAAATTCTTATGGAAAGAAAGGAACAGAAACATCCAGGAAGTAGGAAAGAAAGGGTGTGGCTACATTTAAGCCGACAGGGTAACCGGAAGCTGGATTGCCATTTAACCATTTTTTAAAATTTTTTAATAAACATATAATGTATTATTAGCCCCAGGGGTACAGGTCTGTGAATCGCCGGGTTTACACACTTCACAGCACTCACCATAGCACATACCCTCCCCAATGTCCATAAGCCCACCCCCTTCTCTCTACCCCCCTCCCCCCGGCAACCCTCAGTTTGTCTTGTGATATTAAGAGTCTCTTATGGTTTGTCTCCCTCCCGATCCCATCTTGTTTCATTTATTCTTTTCCTACCCCCAAGCCCCCCACGTTGCATCTCCACTTCCTCATATCAGGGAGATCATGAGATAGTTGTCTTTCTCCGATTGACTTATTTCGCCCAGCATAACATCCTCTAGTTCCATCCACGTCGTCCCAGCCATTTAACCACTCTTATAGGGCTCTAAAGTTGAGAAGGTTCAGGAGCAAAGAGATCTAGGTATCAATGGATTTGTCTCCATGGGCCCTGAGGTCTACCTGGAGGATATCAGAGATTTTAATAATGAAGACTACAGCTAAAGTCTTCAAAATCTTCAGTCAGTGAGTAGAAGGGTTAGGATGGGTTAGAAAATGAGAGAAGACAAGAATTATGTAGTAACAGGTGAGAGTCTCATGTATCATGGTGAACAAAAAGGGTTAGAGTCTTCTAAGACCCAGTGTATTAGGGTCAACAATATGAAACATGTATTTGAAGAGTATACACACACACTATATATATGCTTGTATACATATGTATGTTTATCTCTAACACTTATTTGAAATACAGATTCCCTAAATATGTATGTATTTGGGATGGGTTATTAAAGAATGAGGCAATTGAACTAAGAGTGCAATTGACCACTGACTGCTGACCCTAGCCCTGCTACTACTATTTTAAAGAGACGTTCCTCCTTATATGTCTAATTTTAAGGATTTGGTACAAAAATTCTTTGTCCTTGCTCATCTTTATGACTCATATGTTATGTGGATCCATTACATAATATTTTTGAAATGACAAAATTTAGAAATGGAGAACAGGTAAATGGTTGCCAGGGGCTGAAGGGGTTAAGAAGGAGTAGAGGTGGGAGGAAAGTAAGAGTGGCTAAGAAGGGGAATGTGAAGGAGATTTGTGGTGACGGAAATGTTCTGTATCTTGACTTTACATCAATGTCAGTATGCTGGTCGTGAGGGGATGAAGATGTGAAGATACGCCATGCAAGTATGAACCAAAGTAACTCTAGTATGGATTTATTAATATCAGATGTAGATTCCAGAAAAAGAAAAGTCACCAGAAGTGAATAGGATCATTATACAATGATAAAAGGGTCAACGCACCCTAAATTCTTAACTGTAAATTTGTGTACCACGGACATGAACTTCAAAATACATCATAAAGCACCTGTGAATGAAAAGAGAAAGGACAAGTCCGAAATTGATAAGAGTCTGTGACTTTTCCAGTGCTCTTAGTAATGTCATAAGTTGACTGGTATTCTGCAAACATAGGTCTACCTAAAACCACTGAGTGACAGGTAGTCAGTGAAAGACTCTTTGCAGACGTATTTAAGTTAAGCATCTCAAGAGGAGATCATCTTGGATTAGGGTGGATCCTAAATTTTTTATTATGTTTTATTTTTTAAAGATTTATTGATTTGAGAGAGGAAATGCATGTGAGAGACAGCACGAGTGGAGGGGAGAGACATTGGGAGAGGGAGAAGCAGGCTCCCCACTGAGCAGGGAGCCTGACGTGGGGCTCGATCCCAGGACCCTGAGATCATGACCTGAGCTGAAGGCAGATGCTTAACCCACTGAGCCACCCAGGCGCCCCTAGAGTGGACACTGAATTTTATGACAAGTGCCCTTTTAAGAGAAGGAGAAACAATATATAGAGGGGATAATGATGGGAAGATAATGGCAAAGATTAAAATGATACATCTCTATGAATCAAGAACACCAAGGATTGCCAGCAGCCACTAGAAGTTAGAGAAGCTTTGAAGAGATCCTCCCTCAGAGCCTTCAAAGGAGTCAGCTGTTGACTCCTTAATTTAAGGCTGCTGGCCTCCATAACTGAGAGAGAATAATGCTGTTTTAAGCCACCAAGTTTGTGGTAATTTCTTATGGCAGCCCAAGGAAACTAATAGTAAGCAAAAACACAAAAGAACTAAAGAATATAATCAATTATCTTGACCTGATTACATTTAAAAAATAGTTCACTCAACAGCAGCATTTCTTTTCAATGCACAGGAAACACTCCCCAAGATAAAACATATCTTGAGTCATGAGACAAACCTTAAATGTTAAAATAATTGGAGTCCTACAAAGTAAGTTTTTGGACCATAATGAAATTAATCTGGAAATACATAACAGAATAACTGGCAAGTCTCCAAGCATTTAGAAATTAAATATCATACTTGTATGGATCAAAGCAACAGTCTTGAGGGGTATTAGGAAACACTTTGAACTAAACAAAAATGGCAATATAATTTAATAATTGTTATACAGAGGTAAAGCAGTGTTTAGAGTAAAATTTATAACATAAAGTGGTTATTCTAGAGAAGGAAAAAGGTATCAGCTCAAAATGTAATATTCCACTTTAAAAAATCTAGAGAAAACACTGTTGGTGGGAATGCAAGCTGGTGCAACCGCTGTGGAAAACAGCATGGAGGTTCCTCAAAAAGTTGAAAATAGAACTATCCTATGACCCAGCATTTGCACTACTGGGTATTTACCCTAAAGATACAAACGTAGTGATCCAAAGGGGCACGTGCACCCGAATGTTTATAGCAGCAATGTCCACAATAGCCAAACTATGGAAAGAACCTAGATGTCCATCAACAGATGAATGGATAAAGAAGATGTGGTATATATACACGATGGAATACTATGCAGCCATCAAAAGAAATGAAATCTTGTCATTTGCAACGACGTGGATGGAACTAGAGGGTATCATGCTTAGTGAAATAAGTCAATCGGAGAAAGACAACTATCATATGATCTCCCTGATATGAGGAAGTGGAGATACAACACTGCATGGGGGGTTAGGGGGGTAGGAAAAGAAGAAAAGAAACAAGATGTTATTGGGAGGGAGACAAACCATAAGTGACTCTTAATCTCACAAAACAAACTGAGGGTTGCTGGGGGGAGGGGGGCCGGGAAAGGGGGGTGGGGTAATGGACATTGGGGAGGGTATGTGCTATGGTTAGTGCTGTGAAGTGTGTAAACCTGGCGATTTACAGACATGTACCCCTGGGGATAAAAATACTTTATATGTTTATAAAAAATTTAAAAAATTATAAAAAATATAGAGAAAGCAAGAAGGAAATAAAGAGTACAGTAGAAATTACTAAAAATAGAAAGAAACACAGTGGGCAAAAATCAATACAACTGGAACTAGTTCTTTAAAATGATCAATAAAATTAATAAAATGTGAGCCCAACTTAAAAGGAAATAAAAGACCTAAATAACCAACATCTGGAATGAAAGGAGGGATATTACTGAAGAAATCATGGACTTTAACTATTAGGGAAGAAGTTTGGGAAGATAGCAGAACAGGAGGATCCTGAGCTCACTTCATCACGCGGGCGCACCAAGATGACAGCCACATGAGGGCAACGAACTCTGAAAATGAACCAAAAGACCAGCAGAACAAATTGGCTCAGTTAATGGTAGAGAGGAGGCCGCATCAAAAAGGCTAGGAGGGGCGCCTGGGTGGCTCAGTGGGTTAAGCCTCTGCCTTCGGCTCAGGTCATGATCTCAGGGTCCTGGGATCGAGCCCCGCATCGGGCTCTCTGCTCCGCGGGGAGCCTGCTTCCTCCTCTCTCTCTGCCTGCCTCTGTGCCTGCTTGTAATCTCTCTCTCTTTCTCTGTTAAATAAATAAATAAAATCTTAAAAAAAAAAAAAAAAAAAAAGGGCTAGGAGACCAAAGAGAACTACACCCCCTCCCAGACCAACCACAAGTGGAAGGGATACTGCAAGCGTGGAGGCGGAGATCAGACCCCGCAGCGGGTACCCGAGACGCAGGAAACCCACACTGGGAGACGGGTCCCCATGACATTTTCACTTTGAAACCCGGTGGGACGGAGCTTTGAGAGTTTTCACCATCAGCAGGGTTTAACTCCGCATACTTTAAAACTCAGCAGGCTTCCCTCTGGGAGAGCCCGAGGGTGATGAGAAATGGAGACCCCACCCTTAAAGAGCCAGGATAACAATAACCTGGGTGACATACAGCATAGAAGCAGCACTTTGAAAAGCACCTGGGGGTATATAAGGAGATTCATTTATTAATATCAGAACAGGTTCCGGGGTGGAGGTGGCAGAGATCTTTAAGGGACTTCTCCAGGAGGAACAAAAGTGCTGGTGGGTGCTACTCTCCCCTCCCCAACTCCCAAATCTGATGTAGCAAGAATCAAATACTTTCCACCTATCTTACTAGCACCATGGGCCCACTTTCATGTTCTCTTGCAGATCTGCTTCATCCCACCATCCCCACTCTGCAGGCATCCCTACAAAGCAGTTCCTGCCCCTACACACCTTGCAAACAGCTCCAGCAGGGACCAGCACCATTCCAAAGTGACTCCTGACCTGCGGAGAGGGGAAGATATCCACACACATCACGTACCCAGCAGCTGAACCTTACAGCTGGCAGCACAGAGAGTGTGTTCTGCCGATCAGTGCACCTGCAGTCAAGCAGGAGGGATTAGGGGGAGGCATCTGGTCTGACTGCTGGCCCCACCCACCAATGAAAGCCTCAAAGGGGACAAGGTGGGGAAAACACCCTGCAGGTTGGGATGACTACAGCCCCAGCAGATGGACTTAGGGTCGGCCTCAGTTTGACTGCCAGCCCTGCCCACCTGTGAAAGCTTCTCAGGGGGCAGAGGAAGGAAACCCTACAGTTCAGTGTGACTGCAGCTTTGGAAGACAGGCTGAGAACAGGATCTTGTCTGACTGCTGACTCCACCCAGCTATAAGCCCATGGAAGCCCCAGAGAGGACTCAGGGGCACAGGGACCAAACATTGCCCAGTATACAACAAAAAGCACGTGAGCCATTAATGCTAACTGGACTGAAGGCAAACACAGCTCAGCCACACGGCAGTGTGCACCCAAACCACATAGGAGATGCTCTTCAAATGCCTGGTTCTGGTGAACAGGAGGCTTTGTGTGATGGGCCACCACAAGACCTTTTTTTAATGTATAAGTATATTTTATTAATTCTCTCCATGCAATATAGTCTGGTCAATACATTCATTTCCTGACATAACACCATTCTCAACATAGTAAGCAAGTAGCATTCTTAGAAACATCTTTATTGCATGTATATTTAAACACATCTCTACCTATGCTTCTCTACTGGAGGCATTCTTAACCACTTTCCACATGCATTGCAGATTGTGCAAAACTTCATTAACTGATGTAATACTGTTTGCAACATAGCATGTAAGATGGACGTATCATCTTTATTATAAGTGCTCCTAAACCTTCCTATGTGCGCTGCAGAATAGTAGTCACTTTTAGTCATTGAAAGGACATGGTTTTCAACGTGGCAAACAAGTATCAGCAGGACCTTGGCAGGCATGAGAATGGATAAACAACCTGGAAAATGGGATAATAGAAAACAACCAATCTGAACAGCAAAAAGAAAATGAATAATAAAAAATGAGAATAAGTTAAGGGAACACGGTACATCATCAAGCATAACAACATCCTCAATATAGGAATCTCAGAAGGAAAAGAGAGAGAGAAGAGGACAGAAAATGTATTTAAGGAAATAGCTGAAAACTTCTCTAATCTGGGGAAGGAAACAGACATCCAGATCCAGAAGCACAGAATGAGTTCAAACTAACGAGACCATCTACTTAATATAGACTGATAGATGCATAAGATATTTTATGTATGAACCTAAAGGTAACCAAAAATCAAAATCCTGTAATAGACACCCCAAAAATAAAGAAAAAAGGAATCTAAGCATAACACTAAAGAAAGCTATCAGACCATAAGGGAATAGGGAGAGAGGAGAAAGGACAGAGAAGAACTACAAAAATGGTTATAAAACAAGAAAATGACAGTAAGTACAGACCTATCAATTGCTTTAAACATAAATGGCCTAAATGCTCCAATCAAAAGACACAGTGTGACCAAATGGATAACACTATTTATAATAGCCAAGATATGGAAGCGGCCCAAGTATTTTTTTGCTGAAGCATAAGGAAGAGGTGGTAAATATGTGTAGGATGGAATATTACTCATGCATCAAAGGAATGAAATCTTGTCATTTGCAACATGGAGGGACCTAGAGATATTATGCTATGTAAAATAAATCAGAAGAAAAATACCATATGATTTCACCTATATTTGGAATCTAAAAAACACAAACAAACAAAAATGAAACAGACTCAAAGTGATGGTTGCCTGTGGGGTGTGGTTGGCAAGGAAACAGGCTAAATGGGAGAAGGAGATTAAGAGGCACAAGCCCCCAGTTATAAATTAAGTCACCAGGATGAGAAGTACAGCATAGGAATACCCTCAGTTATATTTTAATAACTTTGTATTATTACAGATGGCAACCATATCTATCATGGGGAGCACTTTGAATTGTATATAATTGTTGAATCACTATGTTGTACACCAGAAACTAGTATAATATGTCAACTATACTTCAATTTTTAAAAACCCAGAATGTTTTTTAGAAGATTTTCTTAAGTTATTCTCTTAAGAATCTTAAGAAGATTCTCTTAAGAGAGAAAGAGAGAATGAGCAGGGACAGAGGCAGAAGAAGGAGAAACAGGCTCCCCCCTGAGCAGAGCCCAGTGTGGGGCTCCATCCCAGAACCTCAGGATTATGACCTGAGTTGAAGGCAGTTGCTTAACCAACTGAGCCACACAGACACCCCAAGGCCAGAAGTTTCTTAATCCATTAAGCAACATGCACAGCAAATACATGCAAACATTATAGTCAGTGGTTAGAAATTGAGTGCTTTTTCATAAATAAGGCAAAGATGTCTACTTTTACCATTCCTATTCAACATCATACCAGAAGGGCTAGCCATTGCACTGAAACAAGAAAAAAAAAATCAAGCACATGTAGGTCAGATATGAAGAGATAAAAATCCATTGTATTTGCAGAGGACATGATTATCTATGTAGAAATCCAATGGAACCTATAAAATGCTCTGAGAACTAACATGAAAGTTCATTGATCATAGTATATTGAAAGCCAACACAAAAAATTCGGTTGCATTTCTACTTTTTATCAAAGAAAATTTAGAAACATAAATAAAATAAATAATACTATCTACAAGAGGTTAAAATATGAAATCCTGAGATAAAATTCTAAAAAACTAGATAAAATGTAGTCTGAAAACTATAAAACACTGATATAAAATTATAGATTTATATAAATGAAGAGGCAAATCATATTTATGGATTGGAAGAATTCCATGTAGTTAATATTTTAATTGTCTCTAAACTAATCTATAGACTTAAAACAATTTGAAACAAAATCCCCACGGGAAGCTTTGCTGATCGAGACAAAATGATTCCGAAATTTACATAGAAAAGTAAAGGAACCAGAGTACATAAAATAACTTTTTTTTAAAGATTTTATTTATTTATTTGATAGACAGAGATCACAAGTAGGCAGAGAGGCAGGCAGGGAGAGAGAGGAGGAAGCAGGCCTCTGGCTGAGCAGAGAGCCCGATGCGGGGCTCCATCCCAGGACCCTGGGATCGTGACTTGAACCGAAGGCAGAGGCTTTAACCCACTGAGCCACCCGCGCGCCCCCATAAAATAACTTTTTAAAAGAACAAAATTGGAGGTCATACTACAAAATTTCAAGGCTTACTACAAAGCTACAACAATCAGTGCAGGATAGAATTAATGGAGGGATAAACACAAATATGATAAGAGCAGAACAGGAAGTTCAGAAGTGTAACCACATAGATGTGGCTAATTGATTTTTTTTTTTTTTTTTTGCAAATGGAGAAGGGAAATTCAATGGAAAAATGATAGTTTTACAAGAAGTGGTTGGATCATTCAGCTATCCATACAGTAAGAAAATAAGGACCAATCTAATCTCATACCTCATACAAAAATTAACTCAAATGGATCATACCTCTACATGTAAAATTTAAAACCATAGAAGTTTCTTTAAAAAAAAATACCCAAATATCTTAATGACCTGTGCTTAGTTAGAATTCTTAGATAGGATACTGAAAGCATAATCCATACATTTTTTTTAAAAATTCTAACTTGAATTTCGTGAAGGTTAACACATTTTCCTTTGTGAAAGACAGTGCTGAGAAAACGAAGAGGCCAACTACAGACCAGGAGAAAATATTTGCCAATCACATGTTTAACAAATCACTTGAAACTAATATGTAAAGAACTCTCAACTCAACAGCAAGAATGCAAACAAAAAATTGGGCAAAAAACTTGAATATATCCTTTGCCAAAGAGGAGATGTGGATGGAAAATGAGGGAATAAAAAAGATAATATTATTTACCTTTAAGGAAACACCAAATAAAACTCTGATGAGCTATTCCTATTAGAATGGCAAAAAAAACCCCACAAAACAAAAAAAACCCCACCAACTCCAAAAAACGAAAGAAAATACTGCAATATCACCTGGTTGTGAGAATGTAGAACTACTGAAACTTTCATTGCTAGCGAGAATGCCAAACATCACACCCTGTCTGCAGAGTTTGGCAGTTCCTTATACACTTAAATATACACTTTTGTAAATATCCTCTATATATCTAGTAATTTTTACTCTATATACTCTAGTGAGTATAAATTTAGTATATGTATATTTAACATATATAGAGAGTATGTATAATAGATACTCTAGTAAATCTTATTCTTATATATGAACTGTAGAACAGAGTCTCTCACTGTATAATTATTGATGTTTTAGGCCAATAAATCTTTGCTTTGGGGGAGTGGGGCTATCCTGTCCATTGTAAAATAATGTACTTTGACTCCTACCCATTAAATGCTTAGCAATTCTTCCCTCCACAACACCAATCTTGTTTTAGTTGTGGCAATCAAAAATGTTCTCCAGGCAATGCCAAAGTTTCCCTGAAGAACAAAATTACCCCTGATTGTGAATCACTGCCATAGAGCAATGAGGACTTACATTCATACAAAACCTATACATGAATGTTTAAGTGGCTGTATTCGTAATTGCCCCAAGCTGGATACAAGCAAATGTTCTTCAGTGAGTGAATGGGTTAAACAAACAAACAAACAAACCTGGCACGTCTGTACAATGAAGTGCTATTCAGCAAAAGAAACAAACACGTATTGAGATCTACGACAATACAGACAAATCCTGTGCATTATGCTGATGGAAAGATGTCAGTTTCAAAAGGTTACATACCGTAACCATATGATATTTTTGGAAAGGGTAGAATTGTCGCTACAGGGAATAGATCTGTGGTTGCTGAAAGTCAGAGGAGAAGGGAACCAGTCTATCAGGATGATGGACCTGGTCTGAATTGTGATTATGCTTACACAAACCTAGAGCCGTATTAAAACTCACAGAACTGATCAGGTGCACCTGGCTGGCTCACCTGGTTGGGCCATCTGCCTTCGGCTCAGGTCATGAACCTGGGGTCCTGGGATCGAGCCCCACATTGGGCTCCCTGCTTGGTGGGGAGTCTGCTTCTCCTTGTCTCTCTGCCCTTCCCCCTGTTTGGGCTTTCTGTCAAATGAATAAATAAAATATATTTTAAAAACCCCATAGTACTGTACACTAAGTAGTTAGTACTATTGTATTTTTGTTAAAACAAAATGCCGCATATATATCCCTGGTCCGCCTACACCAGTTCTTGCCTTATGTAAATTTGATAAATCTAGTTAGGGTCAGGATAGAAATGAAAATGAGAATATTGGAAACATGATAAAAGGTGCAGAATCTGGACTTGATCACTCAATATCATGTCTTTCCATGCTTCTTGCCTCTGACACTTCCTTCATTATCCAATATTGGATAGAAATATAGATGAAATAGGATTGGTAAAACATATAATCCTCCAAACCTGAGTCAGAAAGAAATAGAAAAATCTAAAAACTCATATTAATTCCAGGACCAGATGAGTTCACAGATAAAGCCTGCCAATCATTTAAAAAAGAGTTAACATTTATTAATATCTGTTCTCAAACTGTTCCAAAAAATAGTGATACTCAATCCCTGATACTCAAACCAGATAAACACACTATAAAAAAAAAACAACAACAACAACAACAAAAAACACTACAGGCCAGTATCTCTGATAAACAAGATGCAAAAAATTCTCAACAAAATATTAGCAAACTGCATTCAACAACTGCTATAAGGATCATTCACAGCTATCAAGTGGGATTCATTCTGGGGATACAAGTGGGGTTCAATATCCACAGATGAATCAACATGATACTCCACATTAACAAAATGAAGGAATAAAAATCCTATGATGATTTCAGTAGATTCAGTGAAAGCATTTGACAAAATTCAATATCCATTCATGATAAAAATTCTCAACAACAAAATGGGTTTAGAGAGGATATACCTCAACTTAATAATGGGCATATATGACAAACCCACAGCTAACATCATACTTAATGGTGAAAAACAGATCAGGAAGAGAACAAGGATGTCAACTTTTGCCACTTTTGCTGCACGTAGTAATAGAAGACCTCGCCCCAAGTCCTCAGTCCTCACAGACAGGGAGAAGGAGTAACAGGCATTCAAGTTGGAAGAGCAGAAGTAAAACTATCATTATCTCCAGATGACATGATACTGCACAGACAAAACCCTGAAGACACCATCAAATAAACTACTGGAAGTGATAAATGAATTCAGTAAAGTTGTGAGATACAAAATTAATATATAGAACATGTTGCATTCCTATATATGACTAACAAAGTAGCAGGAACAAATTAGGAATCCCATTTATAAGTGCATGAAAAAGAATAAAATTATAGATATAAACTTAACCACGGGGATGAAGAACCTGTACTCTAAAAGCTATAAGACATGAATAGGGGAAATTAAAGAGGACACTAATGAGAAGATATTCCATGCTAAGAAGTTGGAAAAATATTGTTAAAATACATATACCACCCAAAGCAATCTACACTTTCAATGGAGTCCCTATCAAAATATCAATAGCATTTTTCACAGGACTAGAATAATATTAAATTTGTATGGATCCACAAAAGCCCTGAGTAGCCAAAGCAATCTTGAGCAAGAAGAATGAAGCCAGAGGTATCACAATCCCAGATCTCAAGATATACTACATAGCTATAATAATCAAAACACTATAGTACTGAAACAAAAATAGACCCATAGATCAATGGAACAGAATAAGGAGACAGAAATAAGCCCACATTTCTATGGTCAATTAATCTACAAAAATGGAGGCAAGGATCCACACAGGGAGACAACAGTCTCCAGTAAGTGGTGCTGGGAAAACTGGGCAGCTACATGTTAAAGAAATGGAACTGGACCACTTTCTTACACCATACAGAAAAATAAGCTCAAAATGCATTAAAGACATAAATGTGAGATCTAAAACCATAAAACTCCTCAAAGAAATCACAGGTGGTAATCCCTGACATCAGCTTTAGCAACGTTTTCCTGGCTATGTCTCCGCCGGCGAGGGCAAGAAAAGCAAAAAATAAACCATTGGGACTACAACAAGGTAAAAACCTCTTGCACAGCAAAGGTAACCATCAATAAAATGAAAAGATAAGCTACTGAATCGAGAAGATATTTATAAATGATACATGCAAGAAGGAGTTGATATCCAAAAAATACAAAATTATACAACTTTGACAATCTAACTAATCCAATTAAAAAATGGGCTGACAATCTCAATAGACATTTTTCCAAAGAAGACATATGGATGGCCAGCAGACACATGAAAAGATGCTCCACATCACTCATCATCAGGCAAATGCAAATCAAAACCACAATGAAATATCACCTTGCACTTGACAAAAGGTCTAGTATCAAAAAGATAAATATGTTGGTGAGGATATGGAGAAAAGGAAACTCTTGTGCACTGCTGGTGGAAAGGTAAATTGGTGCAGCCACTATGGAAAACAGTATGGAGGTTTCTCAAAAAATTAAAAAGAGAAATAGTATATGATTTAGCAATTCCACTACTGGGATTTTATCCAAAGAAATACCCGAATATCCAAAGAAACACCCAAATACCCAGTTATTACCCAAAATATTTATTTAAGAAGATATATGCACCCCAATGTGTAGTGTAGCATTATTTACAATAGCCAAGATACAGAAGCAACTTAGTGTCCATCAACAAATTAATGAATAAAGATGTGCATCTGTGCACGTGCGTGTGCACAGACACAGACACAGGAATATTACTCAGCCGTTAAAAAAGAATGAAGTCTTGCCAGTAATGAAAACATGGAAGGACCTAAAAGATATTATGCTTAGTAAAATAAGCAGACAGGGAAAGACAAATACCATATGATTTTACTTACACATAGAATATAAAAAACAAGTGAACAAACAAAACAAAATACCACTGAAATAGATACAAATACAGAAAACTGGTGGTTTCCAAAAGGAGGGGTGTCAAGGATGGACAAAAGGGTAAAGGAGTTAAGATATACAAACTTCTGGTTATAAAATGAGTCATGAGGATGAAGAGTACAGCATGGAGAATACAGTTATTAATAGTTTAATAACATATGGTGACATATAATGTCATATTATATGGTGACATATAATAAGTATGGTAACCATACTTCTTGTGGTAACCATTTTGTAATGTAAAGAATTGCTGAATTACTATGTTGTACACCTGAAATATATTGTTCAACTATACTTCAATAAAAAGAAAAAAGAACTTCTCAAACTCAACACATGCAAAACAGATACTCACATCAAAAAATGGGCAGAAGATATGAATAGACACTTCTCCAATGAAGACATACAAATGGCTATCAGACACATGAAAAAATGTTCATCATCACTAGCCATCAGGGAGATTCAAATTAAAACCACATTGAGATACCACCTCACACCAGTTAGAATGGCCAAAAT